>JARQOC010000007.1:44176983-44281983 GCA_033576535.1 Allobates femoralis
GCGTGATCAGCCAGCTCCCAGCGCCTCTCAGCAGCGCGTGCTGCCTAGTTACCCGCTGTGTTCCTTAGATACCACAAGTGAGCGGAGAAGGCTGGTAACCAAGGTATACATCGGGTATCAAGGCAGCGCGCGCTGCCTAGTTACCCGCAGTTTACCTTGGATATCAGCCGGCCCCCGCTAACAGCAGCCTGGCAGCGGAAGCAAGACATAGTGGAAACGATATTTAAATCATTTCCACGATGTCGCTGGTCCACTGATCACTGGTGAGTCTGCCTGTGTGACAGCTCACCAGCGATCAGCCGTCAATGTCACAGCAATCAGATCGCTGGCAACATTGACGTGTGTGACGGGACTTTAATGACAGGCAAATGGAAGGATACAAATATTTCTGTCTGCTCAAAGACTTCTGCAATCACCATACTATAATTCATTTTTAAAGCACCATTAATTCCAGGGTTTCTGTACTTCTGTACTTGTGAAAAGGGTTTATGAAAATCTAGTACATGTATAGTGAGCCAGTACAGGAAACAAAGTAGATTAACTGGGAAATTAGAAGTCCGTGAAGGGATTGGTAGCGGAGTACCGAGGGAAGATGTTAATTAAAGGGAGTCTGTCAGCAGGTTTTTACTTATCTGAGGGCAGCTTGATGTAGGCAAAGAGGCCCTGAATCCAACAATGTTTCACCTAATTTACTAGGTGCAGTGGTTCTGACACAATCAGTTTTTTTTTAGGTTTATCCATCTGATATTTACATGTGTGCTCCTCTTGTGTCCTACCACTTGTTAAAATTGCATTAGTTTTGAATGTTTATTACATCTGATGTTTTCAATAAAAAATTAATGGTTAAAAAAAATTATATTTTTAGGTTTAGTTATGCAGCACAGCCAAAGAAATAAAAAAAAAAACCTGCCCCTGCCCACACCAGGGTCTCTTTAGCAGATTCTCACTGTCTATAAAAAATATGTAATCACCGAGGGGAGGCCATCTGGACTTGGGCTCACAGCTCCTCAGGCTGAGTAATAGGTATGGAAGCTTAAACAAACATTACAGGTAAACAACGCTTTGTGATGAGATGCATGACTGCAATCTCTGTGTTAACCCTTAAGGGGGTGTCACACGCGTCAATATCGCCTGCACGATATCGACTGCACGTGACGTTGCAGCGATATTGACGCGTGTGACATACTGCATCAACCAGCGATAAATCGCTGGTTGATGATCGCCAGGTTTCAGAACCAGCTCTGAAACCTGGCGACTGTCGCCCGGTGGACACGCAGCATCGCTGCGTGTGACACCGGGAGCGAGCGATATTCCAGCTCCCAGCGCCTGTCACAAGCGCTGGGAGCTGGTCTCCAAGGTACACTGCGGGTAACTAGGCAGCGCGCGCTGCCTAGATACCCGACGTGTACCTTAGTTACCAGCCTCCTCCGCTCACCCGGTGAGCGGAGGAGGCTGGTAACTAAGGTACACGTCGGGTATCTAGGCAGCGCGCGCTGCCTAGATACCCGACTGTGTACCTTAGTTACCAGCCTCCTCCGCTCACCCGGTGAGCGGAGGAGGCTGGTAACTAAGGTACACGTCGGGTATCTAGGCAGCGCGCGCTGCCTAGATACCCGACTGTGTACCTTAGTTACCAGCCTCCTCCGCTCACACGGTGAGCCGAGGAGGCTGGTAACTAAGGTACACGTCGGGTATCTAGGCAGCGCGCGCTGCCTAGTTACCCGCAGTGTACCTTGGAGACCAGGCTGCTCCCGCTTCCAGCAGGCTGGCAGCGGGAGCAGGACATCGTGGAAACGATATTTAAATCGTTTCCATGATGTCACTGGTCAATTGATCGCTGGTGAGTCTGTCTGTGTGACAGCTCACCAGCAATCAGCCGTCAATGTCGTCAGCGATCAGATCGCTGACGACATTGACGCGTGTGACACCCCCTTTACAACATGCTGTCTTCAGATGGAATCCTTTTAATCCAGACAGCAAAAACAAATTGGAGCGGTGTAAATTAGTTGGAATACAACAGAGGACGATACTGCAGTAGATGAGGTAGGAAATGATAGGGGCATGTGCTAACATTTTTGCTGATTCAGGGTTTAAGGAAGGGCGGATTCTGGAAATATTTTTGTTGGAGTGGTGCCAGGAGGTGATGAGGGCCCAGTAAAAGCAAGGAAAAGGAAGATCCAAGCGCTCCACGCGTGATGGTGGAAAGCAGGATATCATGTACTGTGATGGATAAGTCTAGTAGAGGAATTGAGTGACATGGAGGAAAGAGGAGTTCATTTTTAACCATGTTGAGTTTTAGAAACCATGGTAAGGGAAAGAGAGCTTGTAGACACACTGGAATTCTGGACAGCAAGAGTGACATCTGGTACTGGAAGCCATGGGACATGGTATGAGAGGATTTATAGTGCTAGCAGAAGGAGTACAGAGCATTGGTTTAGGCAGTTGGGTAGTTAGCAAATGTGGTGGGGAAGAAAGCTGGCTTTTGAGGAGTGTGTTGGAAGAGCGCTGGGAGGAGAGTTTAATATCTATGTTCTGTTCAAGGAGTTTTGCAACTAAGGGGAATAGTGATATTGGGCGAAGCTTGGATGTGGAGGTAGGTCCAGAACCAACATCAGGGTGAATGTGATGGAGGCATGTTTGAAAGAGGGAAGGAAGACGTCAGGGGTTGATGATAAATTGATGAGATGGGTAATGCACAGTAGTAAGGTTGGGAAGCAGGTGGAAAGATATGGGATCAAGTCCACAAGTAGAGAGGTGTGTCTTGGAGAGAGAATTAGTAAGCTTCTCTTCAGTGATGGCAAGAATTAAAGTTATGGGGGAAAGTCTGTTATGCAGGGGAATAGTGGGCTTGGACAATAAAGGTTTCTCTGACGTGGTCGATCTTGCTTTTGAAATGTGACGCGAAGTCTTGGGCTACGTTCACATGGTGCGTATTTACTGTGTATTCCTGCATTTATGCAGCACTTTTATATGTGCGCGTAAATGCAGTGAAACGCAATTCTGGATACACAGTCCAGGAAAACCTATGGGTTTTGGAGAAATCCATTCACATGTTGTGCTTTTATGAGTTTTTTACGCACGCGCTTTCACTGCAAAAGTGCAGGCACAAAAAGAATATACATGTCAATTCTTTGCGCATTTTTCTCCACGCTTTTCCCATTGTTCCCATGTTAAAATGGGCTCAGGAAAAGTGTGCAGAAAAAAACGCACTGTGTGAATGCAGTTGCACTTTTTTGCCTGGACGTGCGCAAAAAAGTGCAACTGCAGAAAATGATCAAAAAATACATATCCTGTGAACTTAAAGGGATCCTGTCACCCCCAAAACACCTGCTAACCTATTAAAACCTGTCCCTAGAGCATATTAACACTTTCCCTACACTATTTCTACCTCCTAAATGCAGTAAGTGACATTGACTAAAAACGTTTTATAAGTACCTGATTAGTGATGATAATGAGTGACTATGCTATTCATAGTCACTCATCCAGGCTGCCCCTCTGCTTCATAGCACGCCTCCATAGGCGTGATCGTCCTCCTAGATTCAAATTGCAGCCTCCCCGCTGTGCCCTGTGTCGTAGGAGGCTGCTGTGTGGCTTGTGACGCGATCCGCGTCATTCCCGGCGCCCTGTGACGTATTTACAGCGGCGCCGCGCTGTTAGCTTCAAAATGCGCACTGCGCATGCCCAATGCGCATGCGCAGTGCACATTTTGAAGCTAACAGCGCGGCGCCGCTGTAAATACGTCACAGGGCGCCGGGAATGACGCGGATCGCGTCACAAGCCACACAGCAGCCTCCTACGACACAGGGCACAGCGGGGAGGCTGCAATTTGAATCTAGGAGGACGATCACGCCTATGGAGGCGTGCTATGAAGCAGAGGGGCAGCCTGGATGAGTGACTATGAATAGCATAGTCACTCATTATCATCACTAATCAGGTACTTATAAAACGTTTTTAGTCAATGTCACTTACTGCATTTAGGAGGTAGAAATAGTGTAGGGAAAGTGTTAATATGCTCTAGGGACAGGTTTTAATAGGTTTACAAGTGTTTTGGGGGTGACAGGATCCCTTTAACCTAAGGCTGCTTTCAAACTGGCAAATTTCAAAGCGGATGGACATTAGACCATTACGACCGCCCATGTTATCCTATGGGAACGAATTGGTCCTAAAGTGGCCATCCGTGTCTGTTTTGTCACGGATCCGTTGGTGTCCGCATTTTTGCTGTAACCAGAAACGTTAACTGCTCTGTTTTTGGGCTCACTCAAAAATCGCAGACATCAACGGACAGACATGGATCCACTGGTGTCTGTATGACATTATAATGGAGCTCTATGGAGGACGGATCCGAGAAACAAATTCATTTTGCTGTAGTGAGCATGCTCAGAAGCAAGGTACAGCTCCTCCCTCCCATATCTCTGGTAACTGATGACAGAGCCGTTAAAAAAAAAAAAAAAAAAAAAAATCTGTGGACATCCATTGAGTGTAATAATCACTGCACAAATCTCTGGAATTTTTGCTTCAAGTGAATAGAATTTATTGATAAACAATCAGTGGTAGAAAGAGCAACTTAGCAGATGTTTTGACGTTTTGGCCAACGAGTGGCCTTGACCACAGTGGCGCTGTTGTTCAGGGCACCCTGTTTAGTGTATTGGCTTCCTGGAACAGTACTTTTCATCAAAATACTTAGGCTAAAGTGTCTGGGATAGGAGATGATAGTTAGGAACTGGGATGTGATCTCCTTTGGCATTGTGGGGTCCCCTGTGTCTTGTGGGTTCTGCTGGCTGCAGGAACACTTAGTCTCCTGGATACTGTTGTGGTCACAACCCGCCAAGTCAAGGACCGTGCTGGCAGTATCACCTTTTTAGCTCATTAGCTTGCACTATCTTGAGACAAATAGCTACAGTAGACCATAGACCAACACCCTGATATAAACAGATCTCATCCAGTACAACTATCCTAAGAGTAAACTGTATCCAGGTGACAGTGTTCCTGCAGCCAGCAGTACCCACAAGACACAAGGGACCCCACGGTGCCAAAGGAGATCACATCCTAGTTCCTAACTTTATCATCTCCTATCCCGAACACTTCACCTTAGGGCCGGCTTCACACCACGGTTTTCAGCTGTCAGGTTCTGTCTGGTGTTTTGCAGGATCCACCGGACAGAACCTGACAGTACAGGATGAGCAGCAAGTGTGGGCAAATATGCCCTCCGATCCTGTTTTTCGAAGGATTCGTTTTTCTGCTGCTGTCCGCTGTGCTGATCTGTCAGCCTGTGTGTGCAGTGCTGCTCTCCTTGGTGCTAAACTCCCAGCCGTGTCTCTGAAATGCTTCTGTGCTCATTCAGCACCATGAACAGCAGCATTTCAGAGACATGGCTGGGAGTTCAGCACCATAGACAGCAGCACTGCACACACAGGTTGACGGATCAGGGCCTGCGCTGTGATTTTCATCAGATACGTGAAACGATCCGATTTTTTTTTTTTTTTAAATTAACGGTGTCGGCGCCCATAGACTCCTATGTTATGTGTGCCTCAGTTCGATTTTTGCATCGGAGGCAAAAAATGATGCTGACTCCGATTTTGTGCCCGGTGAAAAACCGGACAAAAACCACAAAACCGGATGGCCAAATAGGGCCAATCCGGCACCATAGGGATACATAGGGGCAAAACCGGACCAGGTTCTGTCCGTTTCAAACCAGACAGAAAACTGTGGTTTGAAGCCGTCCTAAGGCTGGTTTCACACTGCAGTTTTTTCCATGATCAGGTTTGTGTCAAAACCAGGAGTGTCTCCAAAACTCAGAACAGGTGTCAATCTTTCAATTATGGTTTTTCTCTGCAAATTCCTCTCCTGGTTTTCTATCAGGGACCAAGTGTCTTTCGGTCTGCGCCGCTGCTCCAATGAGTATCAAAAAACACTGGAGTGCTTTGAAACAAGATATCTTCAGTTTTATTTTCCAACGCGTTTCGGAGCTAAAGGGCCTGTCACACGTGTCAATGTCGCCCGCGATATCGCTCATGCGTCACAAATTATTAATCGCCTGAGCGATGTGGAATTATCGCAGGTAAGATGTCACACGCATCAATATGACCCAGCGATGCGGTGATGTCGCCATCTTGCGAGCGATTTTATTTAGTCGCTTGTACGATGTCAAAATAGAAAATACGTTGCTGAGTTTAGTGTCACACGCAGCGATGCACAAGGTCTACTGAGCGATGAGCGACAGGTTTTACATCTGGCAGTGAAACCTGCGATCGGCGATCAGTGACATATAGCTGGTTGCATCGCTTGGTCACACGCTTCAATGTCGCTCCTGCGTCACTTTTACATCGCTCGTGCGACTGAAAATCCGTGACGTACGAGCGACATTGACAGCGATATCGACGCGTGTGACATCCCCTTAACACCCAGCTCCTTCCTCAGGGAATGACATGAGCGTAATGTGAGCAAACACTTATAAACCCACAAAGGCGCCAAAAAAGACTAACAAGGCGTCAAAAGCACTCAAAGCACTCCAGTGTTTTTTGATATCAAAGCACTCCAGTGTTTTTTTTTTTATATCAAAGCACTCCAGTGTTTTTTGATATCAAAGCACTCCAGTGTTATTTTTATATCAAAGCACTCCAGTGTTTTTTGATATCAAAGCACTCCAGTGTTTTTTGATACTCATTGGAGCAGCGGCGCGGACCGAAAGACACTTGGTCCCTGATAGAGTTTCACCCCCACGTTGTGGAAGTGCGGTCCCTGCTGCAGCTGCTGTGTTTGAGCGATCAAGCTAGTTGTGGGCTTCACAACTAAATCAGGTGAGCAGTTTTCATACTGTATGGGATTTTATTCCTATTGAGGATAAGACCCTATGCGCATTCTCATTTTATAGATACCTCTCCTGGTTTTGGCACACAAACCTGATCGAACCTGATCAGGGAAAAAACTGCAGTGTGAAATCAGCCTTAGGATTTTGATCAAAAGTACTGCTCGATGAAGCCAATACACTTAACAGTGTGCCCTGAACAACAGCGACACTGTGATCAATGCCACTCGTTGGCCGAAACGTCAAACATCTGCTAAGTCGCTGTTTCTACCACTGACTGTTAATTAATAAATTCTATTCACTTAAAGCAAAAATTCCAGAGATGTGTGCAGTGATTATTACACCCATTGTATATGGGATCCTAGGATCTGTTTACGAGCATCGGGACAATATAGTTGAGTGCTAGCCATCCAATCTTGTATGTGTACATCCATTGGCATCCATTTGTTCAGATCCGTGCCTGTCCATGTGGTTTCATGAAATTCAAGGATCCATACGGATTTGAAAACATCCTGTGTAAAAGAAGCCTTATGCGGAGATAAGGAAAGTAGGAGAAGACAACATTGGACAAAGGAGGGGATTATAAATGTTTAGCGTTGTGGCATAGTAAAGATGTAGTTGTGACGTATTCCTGTTTAGCCGAGGCAAAGGCCAACGTGAATTTTAGAATTACTTGCTTGAATGTGTTGAAGTACTCCGGAGAGTGATTTCTTCCAGCACTGCTCTGGGTCACTGAATGCTTACGCATCTTTTTTGTGAGGTTGGTTTGCCAGTGTTGTCTATGGATTCATGATGCTATGCACGGGCTGGGCGACCGAGGCAATAGATGATAAGAGTGTGACGTTGTGGAGTGTATATGGTAGGCAGTGTGTGATGGGTTCCTGAATGGGGTGCTAATTGTTTGACCAGGGAAGCAGCATAGGAATGTGTATGTCAATGATGTTCAAGTATTAGGAGAGTTGACGTTATATGGTTAGAGAACAGAGGCAGGTGAAGTAGGTTGGGTATGGATGACCATTGTGTGAGATCAAAGGATGAAGCAAGTGACGAGCTTGGAAACTCCTGCCTGCTTGGGTGTCAGTGGGATTATTAATCACTAGCTGGGTGCCCGATGCAGATGCATCGGGATTCTAGCAGAGCGAGTCTCTGACTCGCAATGGCCGCTTCGCGGCCAATGCTTCGCGCTGCTAAGGCGACTCGCCATGCCCGCTGCGCGGGCATAGCGAGTCGCCTTAGAACTGCTCGCAATGGCCGCTGCGCGGCCAATGCTTCGGTCGTATCCACATGACGACATTGACTCGCAGCGTGAGCGGACTCAAAAGGGGCAAAAATCCCATTCGTGATTATATAATAGATATGAACATATATTTTACATCATATGAGAATAAACAGATCGTATACAGTGATTTATAGGTACAGAAATCAGAGTTGGATGTTGAGCTTTTCTATATATGTTATTGCATTATTATTTCCAGTGTAGAAATCATTCTTGTCACCAGTGTAGGATCTGAGGGGACGCTCCTCAACAATGTGCTGAATTATTTGATGCTCCGCTCCACAGTCACAGGCAGGAGAGTCAGATTTCCCCCACTTATACATAAGATCTGCACAGACTCCACAGTTTGTTCTTATGCGAGTTAAGGTACCGTTACACGGTACAACATCGTTAACGATGTAGCTCATACATCACGGGTTTGGAGGCGTTCCAGTGACAGTTAGGACGTCTTTGCATGTGACTCTGCCAAGTTGCAACGATAAATCGTTGGGTCGCTGATCGCAGGTTTGAGACCATGTTCTCAAACCAGACGATCAACGATCAGCTAACCTGGTATATCGTGGTGTTTGACACTGCGATAACGATGCCATTTATGACTTCGCCCATTCACAGCAATGAGCAGGGATCGTTTGCGGGGTTTGCAAGCGATACCTGCTCACAACATCGTTGGCGAGTTGTCCACGATATCTAGACGTGTGGCATCTCACCAACGATGTCAAAACGATGTCTGCAACGACTGTGCGCCCACGAGATCGTTGTGGACATCGTTCCAACGTCATGCCGTGTAACGGTACCTTTAGGGTGACCCAGGTTTTCTTTCATAGATTGAAGCCTGGTGGTGGGTTTAGTGGGTGAAGAAATGTTTGAAGCTCTCCATCTACTGCACTGACCCAACGTTCTCGCCATTTCTCTTCTACATTGAAATCATGTTCATACAGAGTAATTGCAGTTCGGATGGGTGGATGTCTAGATTTCAGTCGCTGTATTTGGACATCTTGGATGTTTTGATGTACTGGGAGTTTTCCATTTTTTTACAACTTTGGTGTATTCCATAAGTAGAAGCTCTCGTCTTCTCAGGTTTGAAGGTGTGATGTGGCTCAGGGCAGGAAACTAGTGGACCGGCATTGGTCTGATAGAACCAGATATTATATACTCAGAGTTGTTCAGCTGGGTGTCTATTTCATTCACATGGCAGCTATTTAGCCATACTGGAGCACAGTATTCCAAGGCAAGGGTAGACATTCTCAAGACAGGTGTTGAGAAACCCCAGGAGGATCCGCAGAGTGTTGGTAGGATTGTTAAAATTACTCTCAACATGCTAGCAGAGAAAAAGTGTGGGAGCCAGGTGCTGAAGTGGTGATAAAGGGGATGGCTGTGTCAGGGGGTTGGTAAAGGATGGTGACTTGGAGGTTGGATATCATAAATCATGGGTTAAAGTTAGAGTTCAATGATTCCCCTCCAGAAAGGTTTGGTAACAGCCAGGAGACAACAGTCAGCTATGAGTCAGTCCTTTAACTAGATGTTCTTGGGTTACTAGAAAAAGAAGCACAGACTCAGTTACCTGATTCAGACATGGATACATTCCTCTCTATTTAGCTAAAGTAAAAAACACAAACCTTAATATACAGGAGCATCATACACCTGAAGGGGTATAACTGTTCATAATGGAGATTAAAAGAGCCTCAGTAAACTTATTTTTCCAGATGTATGGACTTCTCGACTCTCTGCAATCCATTCTCTCCAGGTGTATGGGAACATCCGTACGTCTTAAGGATTTGTATTTGCAAAAGTTACAGCAAAAAGTCTCCCATAAAGAAGCAGGCATATGAGCATCATTCTTGTCTTATCCATGAAAAGGTGTTTTCTTTTATCAGAAAAATAGGAAAGATTCTCAGTATTGTATACGGTCTCCACTTATCCAAGAATTACTCCATTTCAGCCTTATCAGTTTTAAGGTCTCTAACATCCTGCATCCTGGCAGTTCCTTAGGCACAGAATTATTTCAGAGACTCTTAATCGGAAGTTCTCAAAGCGAGGGACAAGAATTTGGGACACTTGAACAGTAGAATCCTGATTTCTAAGCATTGTTTGAAATCCCTAGGTAGGTGGCTTCACGGGGAGAAATAACTCTGGAGATCCCGGGGAGATTCTGATGTTTTACCACAACAGCCAATCCTATTTTGGGTGGATCTATGTGGGGCCAGTGGCAACCACACATGTTAAAGGAAATTTTCAATCTAAAATGATTTGCGGTTATCAGATTGGCTATAGTAGAGGCCCTGACTTGGTTAAGAGATCAGAATGTGACCGTTGTATGAGACAACAAAACAGCGGTGTCTTTTATGAATCGTTAGGAGGCACAAGATCCAGGACTCATGGCCTCGGCAAAAAAGTCATGTAGCAGGAGCAAGTTTCTATTCCGGTCTGCAAGATATAAGGGGAACACTTGGGGGATTTATGTTCTCGTGTCTCACTTGCTATACTAAATTTAAATCCTTGACAAATGCATAGCTCCAGATTCTCAGGGGCTGTAAATGCATGAGCCGTTCTTGTAATATAACTTTCATTACAAAATGTTCAGTTTTACTCAAAATGAGTACACCCCACATGAAAAACTACATTTAGTATTTTGTATGACCTCCATGATTTTTGAGCATCAGAACAAATCATTTGGGTATGGAATGAAAATTTTGCTGACATATTGCCAGAGATTTGGAGTCAGTAAGCCAAACCACTGACTCTGACTCCTTCATACATGGCTAATTTTTAAAGTGATAAATTTATTGTAGCGCATGGTAACATCAGGCTTTAAAGGGAACCTGTCACCCCAAATCACCTTCCTAACCTATTAATACCTGTCCCTGCAGTCTTACAATACTTTCTAAGACATCCCTGTCTGACCTATTTTACTAATATATGAGTACAATAAAGTAGTTTTGAAGTTTACAAAATCCGTGACAGCAGGGCGCTCCTCCAGGCATTTGTGACGGGTAGGTGGGTCCCCTATGCCGCGCTACCCTGCCTCGCCGCTCTATTACGCCCTAATGGGTGTCATTACACACTGCATAGCGTGAGCACGATTAAATTCTTGCGCCTGCAACGTCACCGCTGCGACGCAGTCATGTGGCGCCGGGATCGTGTCCCTTTCGGTCGCAGGTCTCACACAGGCAGACTTCGCGCATGCGCAGATTGCATGCTGAAGTCTGCCTGTGTGCGACTGGAAGTGACGCGATCCCGGCGTCAAATGACCGCGTCGCAGCGGTGACGTTGCAGTAAATGTGGCTATAGCTCCACACTTTTGTACATAGATGAGAGAAATTAAAATCACCAAGAGACACGAACACTATAATGTGCAGGATGAGACAGTGGATGTAGATCATCTTACACTGACTGCAGAAAATAGAATCTCGGAGGAAAGTGGAACAGCTAAGATTATCAGATGTGAGCAGTATAAAGCAGCCCCTCTTTATTAACATCAGATGCAGTAGATACAGTCCTCTGTTGTGATGGCTCAGTGGTTGGCACTATGGTCCCAGTATGTAGATACGGTCCTCTGTTGTGATGGCTCAGTGGTTGGCACTATGGTCCCGGTATGTAGATATGGTCCTCTGTTGAGGTGGCTCAGTGGTTGGCACTATGGTCCCGGTATATAGATACGGTCCTCTGTTGTGGTGGCTCAGTGGTTGGCACTATGGTACCGGTATGTAGATACACTCCTCTGTTGTGACTCAGTGGTTGGCACTATGGTCCCGGTATGTATATATGGTCCTCTGTTGGGGTGGCTCAGTGGTTGGCACTATGGTCCCGGTATGTATATATGGTCCTCTGTTGGGGTGGCTCAGTGGTTGGCACTACTGTCCTGAATTTGAATATGACAAAGGAAAACTAGGAGGTAATAAGTTGTCACAAATAAATGTGGTTATAGCTCCACACTTTATTGTGACTCAAATGGGGAAAGCGAGTGATGACAATCTGTAAAGGCGCAGTGGCATATGATGGTGCTATACAACAGTTTTTTCCCTATTCAGTAGCCATGCCTCCCTCCATCCTCCTGTAAATTATGTATAAAGAGAAAAGTGTCAATCATCTGAGTTGGGTTGGAAAGCAGCAGCTCATGAATATCAAGGACTCCTTGACGAAGGTAAGAACTCCTTAGCTCATGAGCACTGCAGGGGAAAACTGCAATATAAATGGAGTTGGAAGGAATCTAGCAGGTATTAGTGTTTGCTAGGGATCTTTGATCTAAGGGGCACGTTTCCTCCTTTGTGGTGAGTGACCTACCATGTCTGCCATCCCAGTGTGAGGAGACTTTAACCCCTGTAGTGCTCCCCTGGGAAATTAAATATATAGATTGCTTCTTCAGAAAGGAAAGCAGCAGCCCCAGTGGTAGTATACAGCAGCAGCCCCAGTGGTAGTATACAGCAGCAGCCCCAGTGGTAGTATACAGCAGCAGCCCCAGAGGTACAGTGCCTACAAGTAGTCTTAAACCCACCGCAGATTTAGCTGGTTGACACATGCGGAATTAACTTGGCATTGTGACATTTGGACTGTAGATCAGCCTGGAAGTGGGAAATGCAGTGCAGCCAAAAAGATTTTTTAATTATTATTTTTTTTTTTTGTAAAGCGTTAAAAGTTAATTCAGAGGGTCATTTATTATTCAACCCCTCAAACCACCAGCATTCTGTTTGGTCCCCCTAAAGTATTAAGAAGTAGTTCAGGCACAAAGAACAATGAGCTTCACATGTGTGGATTAATTATCTCTTTTGCCAGCCTTTTCTGACTATTTAAGACCCTCCCCAAACTTGTGAACAGCACTCATACATGGTCAACATGGGAAAGACAAAGGAGCATTCCAAGGCCATCAGAGACAAGATCGTGGAGGGTCACAAGGCTGGCAAGGGGTACAAAACCCTTTCCAAGGAGTTGGGCCTACCTGTCTCCACTGTTGGGAGCATCATCCGGAAGTGGAAGGCTTATGGAACTACTATTAGCCTTCCACGGCCTGGACAGCCTTTGAAAGTTTCCTCCCGTGCCGAGGCCAGGCTTGTCCGAAGAGTCAAGGCTAACCCAAGGACAACAAGGAAGGAGCTCCGGGAAGATCTCATGGTAGTGGGGACATTGGTTTCAGTCAATACCATAAGTAACGTACTCCACTGCAATGGTCTCCGTTCCAGACGAGCCCGTAAGGTACCTTTTACTTTCAAAGCGTCATGTCAAGGCTCGTCTACTGTTTGCTCATGATCACTTGGAGGACTCTGAGACAGACTGGTTCAAGGTTCTATGGTCTGATGAAACCAAGATCGAGATCTTTTTGGTGCCAACCACACACGTGACGTTTGGAGACTGGATGGCACTGCATACGACCCCAAGAATACCATCCCTACAGTCAAGCATGGTGGTGGCAGCATCATGCTGTGGGGCTGTTTCTCAGCCAAGGGGCCTGGCCATCTGGTCCGCATCCATGGGAAGATGGATAGCACGGCCTACCTGGAGATTTTGGCCAAGAACCTCCGCTCCTCCATCAAGGATCTTAAGATGGGTCGTAATTTCATCTTCCAACAAGACAACGACCCAAAGCACACAGCCAAGAAAACCAAGGCCTGGTTCAAGAGGGAAAAAATCAAGGTGATGGAGTGGCCTAGTCAGTCTCCTGACCTTAACCCAATTGAAAACTTGTGGAAGGAGCTCAAGATTAAAGTTCATATGAGACACCCAAAGAACCTAGATAACTTGGAGAAGATCTGCATGGAGGAGTGGGCCAAGATAACTCCAGAGACTTGTGCCGGCCTGATCAGGTCTTATAAAAGACGATTATTAGCTGTAATTGCAAACAAGGGTTATTCCACAAAATATTAAACCTAGGGGTTGAATAAAAATTGACCCACACTTTTATGTTTAAAATGTATTAAAATTCAACTGAGCAACATAACTTTTTGGTTTGTAAGATTTATGCTTCTGTTAATAAATCCTACTCTCATTTGCAGTTTGAAGGCTCTAATTTATTTGCATCTTATCAAACCACCTAAAGCTGCAGGGGGTTGAAGACTACTTGTAGGCACTGTATATACAGCCCCAGAGGTGTATACAGCAGCCCCAGAGGTAGTATACAGCAGCCCCAGAGGTAGTATACAGCAGCCCCAGAGGTAGTATACAGCAGCCCCAGAGGTAGTATACAGCAGCCCCAGAGGTAGTATACAGCAGCCCCAGAGGTAGTATACAGCAGCCCCAGAGGTAGTATACAGCAGCCCCAGAGGTAGTATACAGCAGCCCCAGAGGTAGTATACAGCAGCCCCAGTGGTAGTATACAGCAGCCCCAGTGGTAGTATACAGCAGCCCCAGTGGTAGTATACAGCAGCCCCAGTGGTGGTATACAGCAGCCCCCCCATATCAGTATACAGGCACCTCCCTTGGGTAAGCAATCCTGTAAAGGAAGAGATTAGTATACTTATCCCTCCGCTGTCCCGCCGCCGCCATCGCGCTCTTCCGGCTTCATCCAGCGTCTTCCGGCTTCCTCCTCTGGCGCGCAGACAATGACGTCATTGCCTGCGCCCACCGGAGGAGGCCGGAAGAAGACTGAAGACGCTGGATGAAGACGGAAGAGCGCGATGGCGGCGGCGGGACAGCGGAGGGATAAGTATACTAATCTCTTCCTTTACAGGATTGCTTACCCAAGGGGGGGGACACTGTATACATTGTATACAGTATACAGTGACTCGCGTATAAGCCGAGGGGGGGACTTTTCAGCCCAATTTTTGGGCTGAAAAACTCGGCTTATACGCGAGTATATACGGTATTATGGCAAGGCTTGTTAAAAGATTGATATTGAGTTTTAGGATTGCTTTTTCCAATAGGTAGCACTAGAGTTCAAGCCCTCTTCTTTCAGAAGAGTCAATCTACATTATTCAGTATCTTTTTCACCAGTTTTGTTCCCTTTAATAATGCCATGTCCTTGAATACTGACAGTTACATGCGAGTCCCAGCTTGTAGTCATGAATGCCTCTATTCTACTACTTGGCCACTCATAATCGTGCATCCATCAGACCATGTGCGTCTGACTACTGTCTCGCTTTTTTGTTTAAAAAAAAAAATTATTATTTCGTTGACTCCATGAACATAATGAAAATTTAACTAAAATGATGTGTTCTGGCTCACGAAGGAATAAGACACACACGTGGTTATTTCAGCATCAAACTGGTTCTTTCATTGTAGGACAATGTTTTGTTTATAGGAATCTTCATGGTGGGACCAGTATCCTCCAGTCTACCTCCTCCAGCACTAATCAGTTTACAGCTACTTAGTTTGTGCTGGATCATGAGCTTGGAGAAGGATCTTGCAGACAAAGGGAGCAGTTGTTGCTATGCAGTCTATAGTCCACCCGATTTTGCTCAGCTTCTTTGGATCATGGACCATTGCAACTAAAACTAGCATTCCCATCTTCTCAAATGACTCAGTCTTCAGACTTCAACCCAGGGCTGTGGAGTCTGAGTCGATATGAAATGGACCAACTCCTAAAATATATAATAAATTAGGTACAGTAGTATCATTATTATAAATTACTAGTAAAAAGGCCCGATGCAATTGCATCGGGAGCGCGGTGAAATGAATTGTGTGTATAGACGCGGGTGAGTGGGTATCAGAGTATAGAGGTGAGTCTGTGGGTAGCAGAGTGTGGAGGCGGCTCTGCGGGTAGCAGAGTGTGGAGGCGGCTCTGCGGGTAGCAGAGTGTGGAGGCGGCTCTGCGGGTAGCAGAGTGTGGAGGCGGCTCTGCGGGTAGCAGAGTGTGGAGGCGGCTCTGCGGGTAGCAGAGTGTGGAGGCGGCTCTGCGGGTAGCAGAGTGTGGAGGCGGCTCTGCGGTGGAGGGGTGAGGAGAGAAACACACAGTATATACATACATGAGACATTGTATAGACACAGTATGCAGAGATTAGACACATTATACACACACATTACAGACAGTATAGAGACATTACACACAGTATAGAGACATTACACACAGTATAGAGACAGTATAGAGACATTACACACAGTATAGAGACATTACACACAGTATAGAGACAGTATAGAGACATTACACACAGTATAGAGACATTACACACAGTATAGAGACAGTATAGAGACATTACACACAGTATAGAGACATTACACACAGTATAGAGACATTACACACAGTATAGAGACATTACACACAGTATAGAGACAGTATAGAGACATTACACACAGTATAGACAGACTACAGACAGTCTACAGACATTAGAGACAGTATAGACACATTACACACAGTATAGACACACTACAGACAGTCTACAGACATTAGAGACACTACACACAGTATACACACAGTATAGAGACATTACACACAGTATACAGACATTAGACACAGTATAGAGACATTACACAGAGTATACAGAGACATTACACAGAGTATACAGAGACATTACACAGAGTATACAGAGACATTACACAGAGTATACAGAGACATTACACAGAGTATACAGAGACATTACAGTAGACTGTGTGTAATGTCTCTGTATAGACTGTGTAATGTCTCTGTATACACTGTGTAATGTCTCTGTGTAATGTCTGTGTAATGTAATGTATACAGAGACATTACACAGAGTAGACAGAGACATTACACAGAGTAGACAGAGACATTACACAGAGTAGACAGAGACATTACACAGAGTAGACAGAGACATTACACAGAGTAGACAGAGACATTACACAGAGTAGACAGAGACATTACACAGAGTAGACAGAGACATTACACAGAGTAGACAGAGACATTACAGTATACTGTGTGTAATGTCTCTGTATACTCTGTGTAATGTCTCTGTATACTCTGTGTAATGTCTCTGTATACTCTGTGTAATGTCTCTGTATACTCTGTGTAATGTCTCTGTATACACTGTGTAATGTCTCTGTATACACTGTGTAATATCTCTGTGTAATGTCTGTGTAATGTAATGTATACAGAGACATTACACAGAGTAAGCAGAGACATGACACACAGCAGAGACATGACACAGAGCAGACAGAGACATGACACAGAGCAGACAGAGACATGACACAGAGCAGACAGAGACATGACACACAGCAGACAGAGACATGACACACAGCAGACAGAGACATGACACACAGCAGACAGAGACATGACACACAGCAGACAGAGACATGACACACAGCAG
The DNA here is from genome assembly GCA_033576535.1 of Allobates femoralis. Taxonomy (NCBI): domain Eukaryota; kingdom Metazoa; phylum Chordata; class Amphibia; order Anura; family Aromobatidae; genus Allobates; species Allobates femoralis. The sequence continues at coordinate 44,194,250 of JARQOC010000007.1, forward strand.
ACAGAGACATGACACAAGCAGACAGAGACATGACACAGCAGAGACATGAACAGAGCAGCACAGAAGACATGACACACCAGCAGAGACATGACACACAGCAGACGGACATGACACACAGCAGAGACAGACAAGGCAGAGACATGACACAAGCAGAGACATGAACATGCAGAGACATGACAACAGCAGGACAAGAGACATGACACACAGCAGAGACATGAACACAGAGCGAAGAGACATGACACAAGCACAGAGACATGACACAGCAGAAGACATGACACACAGCAGAGACATGACACAAGCAGAACATGACACCACAGACAGAGACATGACACACAGCAGACAGAGACATGACACACACAGACAGAGACATGACACACCAGCAGAAGAGACATGACACACAGACAGAGACAGACACAGACAGACACACAGCAGACAGAGACATGACACACAGCAGACAGAGACATGACACACAGCAGACAGAGACATGACACACAGCAGACAGAGACATGACACACAGCAGCAGAGACATGACACACAGCAGACAGAGACATGACACACAGCAAGACAGAACACGAGACATGACACACAGCAAGACATGACACACAGAGAGACATGACACACAGCAGAGACATGACACACAGCAGAGACATGACACACGAGCAGAGACATGACACAGAGCAGAGACATGACACACAGCAGACACAGAAGACATGACACACAGACAGAGACATGACACACGGACAGAGCAATGACACCACAGCAGAGACATGACACACAGCAGAGAGACATGACACACAGACAGAGACATGACACAGCAGCAGAGACATGACACACAGCAGAGAACATGACAACACAGCAGGACGACACAGAGCAGAGACATGACACAAGCAGAAGAGACATGACACACAGCAGACAGAGACATGACACAGCAGACAGAGACATGACACAGCAGACAGAGACATGACACACAGCAGACGGACATGACACACAGCAGAGACATGACACACAGCAGAACATGACACACAGCAGAGACATGACACACACAGCAGAGACATGACACACAGCAGAGACATGACACACACAGCAGAGACATGACACACAGCAGAGACATGACACACAGCAGAGACATGACACAGCAGCAGAGACATGACACACAGCAGAGAGACACAGGACACGACAACAGCAGACATGAACACACGAGAGAGACATGACAGACAGCAGCAGAGACATGACACACAGCAGACAGAGACATGACACACAGAGACAGAGACATGACACAGCAGAGGCATGACCCAGCAAGACATGACACACAGCACAGAGACATGACACAGCAGACAGAGACATGACACACAGCAGAAGAGACATGACACACAGCAGAGAGACATGACACAAGCAGACAGAGACATGACACACAGCAGCAGAGACATGACAAGCAGCAGAGACATGAACAAGCAGCAGAGACATGACAACAGCAGCAGAGACATGACACACAGCAGAGACATGACAACAGCAGAGACATGACACACAGCAGAGACATGACACACAGCAGAGACATGACACACAGCAGAGACATGACACAAGAGAGACATGACACACAGCAGAGACATGACACACAGCAGAGACATGACACACAGCAGAGACATGACACACAGCAGAGACATGACACACAGCAAGACATGAACACAAGCAGAGACATGACACACAGCAGAGACATGACACACAGCAGAGACATGACACAGAGCAGAGACATGACACACAGCAGAGACATGACACACAGCAGAGACATGACACACAGCAGAGACATGACACACAGCAGAGACATGACACAGAGCAGAGACATGACACAGAGCAGAGACATGACACAGAGCAGACAGAGACATGACACACAGCAGAGACATGACACAGAGCAGACAGAGACATGACACAGAGCAGACAGAGACATGACACACAGCAGAGACATGACACACAGCAGAGACATGACACACAGCAGAGACATGACACACAGCAGAGACATGACACACAGCAGAGACATGACACACAGCAGAGACATGACACACAGCAGAGACATGACACACAGCAGAGACATGACACACAGCAGAGACATGACACACAGCAGAGACATGACACACAGCAGAGACATGACACAGAGCAGAGACATGACACAGAGCAGAGACATGACACAGAGCAGACAGAGACATGACACACAGCAGAGACATGACACAGAGCAGACAGAGACATGACACAGAGCAGACAGAGACATGACACACCCCAGCAGCAGGCACACTTATGACACTAACACACACCTGCAGCATGCACACTTATTACACTAACACACACACACACCCCTGCAGCAGGCACACTTATTACACACTCACACACACACACAGACACAGCATCCATTACCATATCATGAAGGTCCAGATCGATATGCAGCAGGAGAGGAGGCACTGCGACCTGCAGAAACGCAGTAAGCATCTGCAGGACCTTTGAATGTAGATCACATGACAGTGAGGAAAGTGTTTGAGTTGCCGGGCTCCTACAGGCTTTCTCCTGCTTTGTACGGAGTAAATCAGTGCACAGAGCAGGAGAGAGAGGGGAGAGAGGGCAGCTTGTGTGTGAGCGTCTCCTCACTGCTTCCCTCGGACACAGCAGTGGGCCGTGTCACTTGTTAAGGGCCCGGCATGTGGGCTGGTATGTCGGGTGCTGAGGCCGGGGCAGGGTAGCGCGGCTGCGGCTCGTGATGACGCTGCGCGTCATCACTCGCAGTCGCGCAAAGCATGTTGGGATTCGGCTACAGTGCCCGAATTTCCCAACTGCGGATTATATAAGTAGATGTTCTATCTAAATATCTTTATTATTGTATTATAATAATGATTAAAGCCTGATGTTACCATGTAGTGGGAGACCTCCACACCTTTCGGGTAGGCTTTCATCTTAAGTGTCTGCCGCCAAGTTGGATGCTTTGTCTAAGTGTGTGCATGCCACAGTAAGAACCACGCTGACAACAAGTCAAAGTAGAGCTTAATGACAAAGACCTTTATTAAGGGAGGGGTAGCCAGTTTTATACGGCTCCTTAAGGGGATATTAAAAGGGGTGTTGCATTTTATTCTGAAGAGAACATTCAATTATATTCTGTGGGTTAGTTTTCCGATTCCGCCTTGATTAGTACATTCGGTCCGGGCAAATTCTGATAAGAGCTTCTGCGCAGCTAATTCTGAGACAGTGGAATTCTGAAAGGGGGGAGAATATGGAGAGAAAGAGGAGCAAAGGTTTATATAAACATAACATGCTGTTAGTACACTGGAAGATTTCTGAATGACTTCTATAAGAGTTATATAAATTACACTGGGGAACACAGTTTTTTAGGAGTTAGGTCAGACAACTGTACTTAATTCATTTTTGGATGCTGAACCCAGAAATGATCTGATTTTCTCTATCACGTCAAGTTTTTGAACTATAGGATTTTTGTCTTCTCAAAAATATGTAAACTACTGTACCTAAAAAAAAAAAAAAAAACACACTTTTTAAATACCGTATATACTCTAGTATAAGCTGAGTTTTTCAGCCCAAAAATTGGGCTGAAAAGTCCCCCCTCGGCTTATACGCGAGTATATACCCAGTGGTAGTATACAGGCCCCCCCCATCAGGATCCAGGGCCCCCCTCCTTGCTCCGCAAAACCTGCAAAGTAAAATCATTATACTTATCACTGTCCTGTCGCCGCCGCCGCTGCCATCGCGATCCCCGGCTTCATCCGGCTTCCTGTGGTCGCAGGCAATGACGTCATTGCCTGCGCCGACCACAGGAAACCGGAAGACGCTGGAAGAAGACGGGGAGCGCGATGGCAGCGGCGGGTACGGCGGCGACAGGACAGTGATAAGTATAATGATTTTACTTTGCAGGTTTCGCGGAGCAAGGAGGGGGGGCCCTGGATACTTCTGGGGGGGCCTGTATACTGATGGGGGTGGCGGGCGGGTGGCTGTATACTACCACTGGGGCTGTATATACCTCTGGGGCTGCTGTATACTACCACTGGGGCTGCTGCTGTATATACCACTGGGGAGGCTGCTGTATACCACACTGCTGGGGGCTGTATACCTGTGCTGGGGTCCACCCTCGGCTTATACACTAGTCAATAGGTTTTCCCAGATTTTGGGGGCAAAAGTAGGGGGGTCGGCTTATACACGGGTCGGCTTTATACACGAGTATATACGGTAGTACAAATATGAACAAAAAATGAAATGTATAAGAAATAGGCATGACAAATATGTTTTTTAACACCATCATATGCCACGTAGCTCTATACGAGTCGAATTGTAATCAGATAAGTCTTATTACAATTGTGCTTCTCTGGCAGGTAAGTTGTGGAGGAAAAACTTGACGTGCTAGAAAAAAACTGACTACATTTTTGGAATCCGCATGCCAATTTTAGTATAAATCAGCTCAAAAACCTAACTCAACAGAAATTTTTTTTTTTCAAATTGTTCCCCAGTGTTATTAACTATTTTTTCTGGTCATCATAATGGGAGACCCAGACAATGGGGTTAAGGGCACTGCCCTCCGGAGGCCACACTAGGTACTACAAGTTTGTAGACACCGCCCCCTCCGCTTATAAACCCCTACCGCAGGGAATATCCTCAGTTTTTAACTTAGTGTGCTCGGAGGTATCACACGCTTTGCTTGCACTTCACTGCATTCTCACTACTTACGTGATGGCGTCTGAAGACAAGGTAATATGGTCCCGGTCGGGGACCTTCGGCAGTCTCCCTGCTCACCCTTAGGGAACACGCAGGTCGAGGTACCGGAGGGCCTAGAGCCTGGACACTTTGTGTTCTCCCGGTACGCTGTCGCACTCCTTCCCATCCCTGTTTGGGGGCTCTGGAAAGTGGGAGACTGGAGCCTTGCACAGCTCCGCTCCGTCCGAGGCCTCCCTAAATGGTGCTTACAGACCGGACTGGAGCCAGCCCAGTCCGAGGCCTCCATAAATGGTGCTTACAGACCGGACTGGTGCTGCACCCCCGTCCGAGGCCTCCCTAAATGGTGCTTACAGACCGGACCGGCACTGAGGCACCTTGTGTGTCTCCGGTGTGCCTGGGGGTAGTGTCGGCACTATATGTGTTGGGACACTCAGACCGCGCGCAACCCTCGGGTCCGCGGTTCTGGCGGTGGACCCCGTGCTGGGGCCACTCTGGCTGACCGCCCTGTGTCTCACAGGGGCTGCGGCTGTCGGCTCCAGACCTTGTCTGCAGCCTTAGTATTGTGTTTTGTGTCACGGTACTTTCCCGCGCTGCGGGCCTCGGCTCCTTCATTACTGGGGCTGCCTGAGGAGATGGAAGCAGCCCAGGCGGTGACGTCATTAATGGGCGTGCGTGTGGCTTCCCGCGTGTTTTCGGCTCCGCCCACAGTTGATTTGTCGGCGGCCATCTTCCCCTCACTTCCCGGCTGGGATCTGCTTGAAGTGCACGGCTGCACTCATTACAGGGGAGACCGGAAGACTCGCGGAGGCCACACACGCACACACCGCTTCCTCCACCGCTTTACTGCGGTCGGTAAGCCGCCGGTTGTACCGTTTTTTTTCTTTAACCCCTTCCAGACCCTTGGCCCACCCCTGGGCCATGGAATGATCGGGCTCCTGCAGGTCGAGTGAGGGTGTCACTGACCTGTCACTCGGCCTGCAGGTACATGGGGAGTTGTACAACACCCCAGGGGGGTCGATTTGCCCCCACCCCACCCCCCCGGCTACAGGCGCGGTGATTGGCACTCAAAAGTGAAAATGAAAATCACCGCGCCTGTAATGCTTCCCTGTCTGCCGCTGCTATCCCTACCCTCCAATCTTCTCCCCTGTCATCCTCTAACTGTCCCCCTGCCCCCCACCTCTCTTTCCTGCCCTCTCTTCATCTTTCTTACCCCCCCGCTTCCTTTTCCTGCCGCCTGCTTCCTGTCCCTGCCGCCCGCCTCCTCCTGCCTGCTCCCGCTTCCTCCTGCCTGCCCCCGCTTCCTCCTAAGTGCCCCCTACTTCTCCTGTCACCCCCCCTCTTCCCCCTTCCTGCCCCCCCGATCACCGGAGCGGCGATCGCCTCTCCCACTCACCCCTCCGGCGGCCGCTCTGTCTCCACTGCGTCCCGCTCCTCCTCCTCCTCTTCACCGCCTCTGGATCTGACAGCTCTGTGCTGGAGCTGCCAGATCACTTTCTACAGCTAGATCCGGAGGATCTAGCTGCAGGAAGTGATCTGACAGCTCCAGCACAGTGATCCACAGTGACCATTATGTGATCACTGTGGATCACTGTGCTGGATCTGTCAGATCACTTTCTACAGCTGGATCCTGAGGATCTAGCTGCAGGAAATGATCTGACAGCTCAAGCACAGTGATCCACAGTGACCATTATGTGATCACTGTGCTGGAGCTGTCAGATCACTTTCTGCAGCTGGATCCTGGGGATCGAGCTGCAGAAAGCAATCTGACAGCCCGGGCGCACTGATGCACATAGTGGGTCTCTGCGCCCGGGCTCTTTGATCGCTGCTCTACAGCCCGATCTCCCTGCATGGACATCGAGCTGCAGAAAGTGATCTGACACCCCGGGCGCAGTGACCCACTATGTGCATCACATGCGCCTGGGCTGCCAGATCGCTTTCCGCAACTCGATCCCCATGCAGGGGGATCGAGCTGCAGAAAGTAATCTGACAGCCTGGGCGCAGTGATGCACATAGTGGGTCACTGTGCCCAGGCTCTTAGATCGCTGCTCTGCAGCCCGATCTCCCTGCATGGGCATCGAGCTGCAGAAAGCGATCTGACAGCCCGGAAGCAGTGATGCACATAGTGGGTCAATGCGCCTGTGCTGCCATATCGCTTTCCGCCGCTCGATCCCCATGCATGGGGATCGATCTGCGGAAAGCGATCTGGCAGCCCAGGTGCAGTGATGCACATAGTGGGTCACTGCGCCCGGGGTGTCATATCACTTTCTGCAGCTCGATCACCATGCTGGCGGATTGGGCTCCAGAGTAGCGATCTGAAAGCAAAGGCGATCGAGCGGCGTGGGACCTTCGTTGTGGACTACGTCGGAGACAATCGAACGTCGTGGGACCTTCATTATGGACTACGTCGGAGCGATCGGGCGTCGTGGGACCTTCGTTGTGGACTACGTCGGATCTTTTTATAATAAAGATGGAGTCCGAATTGTGTCTGTTTTTTTTTCAAATAAAAAGATTTTTCTCTGTGTGTATTTATTGACTATTTACCGTACTAGAGATTCCTAATGGCGGGTCTAACATTGGCCCTATATTATGAATCTCGGGCTTAGTGCCAGCTGCCAATAAAAAGCTGGCATTAACCCCTTTATTACCCAGTTAGCCACTGGCACCAGGGCAACTGGAAGAGCGTGGGTACAGCGCCAGAAAATGGTGCTTCAATGAATGCGCCATTTTCTGGGGTGGCTGCGGGCTGCAATTCGCACCAGGGGGGGCCCAGAACGCTTGGGCCTCTCTATGCTGAGGATTCCATCCCCCAGCTGCCTAGTTGTACCTGGCTGGACCAAAAATATGGCGGAGCCCCACGTAATTTTTTTTTCTAGAATTAGTTTTAGAAATTTTTAAAAAAGGGCTTCGCTGTATTTTTGGTTCCAGCCAGGTACAATGAGGCAGCTGGGGGCTGGTGGCAGTCCGTAGCTGCCAAGTTGTACCTGGCTGGACCAAAAATATGGCAGAGCCCCATGTCATTTTTTTTTTTTAAATTCTACAAATAAAATGACATGGAGCTTTGCCGTATTTTTGGTTGCCAGCCAGGTACAACTTGGCAGCTAGGGGGCTGGAATCCTCAGCATGGAGAGACCCAAATGTATTGGGTCCCCTATGCTGCGAATTGTAACTACTAGACTAGTATGTTTTTTCACAAAAAGTTTCTTTATTCATTTATACGTCTCAATTTGTGAAGCACATGGGGGTTCAAAGTGCTCACTGTGCATCTAGATATGTTCCCTGGGGGGTCTAGTTTCCAAAATGGGGTCACTTGTGGGGGATCTCAAACGTTTAGGCACACAGGGGCTCTCCATACGCGACCTGGTGTCCGCTAACAATTCCAATTGTTGGCAAACACCAGGTTGCGTATGGAGAGCCCCTGTGTGCCTAAACATTGGAGCTCCCCCACAAGTGACCCCATTTTGGAAACTAGACCCCCCAAGGAACCTATCTAAATGCATAGTGAGCACATTGAATCCCCAGGTGCTTCACAAACTGAGCCATAATAAGGTAAAAATACTTTTTTTTCACACTAATTTTCTTTTTTAATTTGTACGGATCAATTTGTGAAGCACCTGGGGGTTCAAAGGGCTCACTATGCATCTAGATATGTTCCCTGGGGGGTCTAGTTTCCAAAATGGGGTCACTTGTGGGGGAGCTCCAAAGTTTAGGCACACAGGGGCTCACCAAACGCGACATGGTGTCCACTAACAATTTGAATGGAAAATCAGCTCAAATTGTTAGCAGACACCATGTCGCATTTGGAGAGCTCCTGTGTGCCTAAACATTGGGGCTCCCCCACAAGTGACCCCATTTTGGAAACTAGACCCCCCAGGGAACATATCTAGATGCATAGTGAGCCCTTTGAACCCCCAGGTGCTTCACAAATTGATCCGTACAAATTAAAAAAGAAAATTTGTGTGAAAAAAAAGTATTTTTACCTTATTACGGATTGGGTTTGTGAAGCACCAGGGGATTCAAAGTGCTCACTATGCATCTAGATAGGTTCCTTGGGGGGTCTAGTTTCCAAAATGGGGTCACTTGTGGGGGAGCTCCAATGTTTAGGCACACAGGGGCTCTCCATACACAACCTGGTGTTTGCCAACAATTGGAATTGTTAGCGGACACCAGGTCGCGTATGGAGAGCCCCTGTGTGCCTAAACATTTGAGCTCCCCCACAAGTGACCCCATTTTGGAAACTAGACCCCCAGGGAACATATCTAGATGCATAGTGAGCCCTTTGAACCCCCAGGTGCTTCACAAATTGATCCGTACAAATTAAAAAAGAAAATTAGTGTGAAAAAAAAGTATTTTTACCTTATTATGGATTGGGTTTGTGAAGCACCAGGGGATTCAAAGTGCTCACTATGCATCTAGATAGGTTCCTTGGGGGGTCTAGTTTCCAAAATGGGGTCACTTGTGGGGGAGCTCCAATGTTTAGGCACACAGGGGCTCTCCATACACAACCTGGTGTTTGCCAACAATTGGAATTGTTAGCGGACACCAGGTCGCGTATGGAGAGCCCCTGTGTGCCTAAACATTGGAGCTCCCCCACAAGTGACCCCATTTTGGAAACTAGACCCCCCAAGGAACCTATCTAGATGCATAGTGAGCACTTTGAATCCCCTGGTGCTTCACAAACCCAATCCGTAATAAGGTAAAAATACTTTTTTTTCACACAAATTTTCTTTTTTAATTTGTACGGATCAATTTGTGAAGCACCTGGGGGTTCAAAGGGCTCACTATGCATCTAGATATGTTCCCTGGGGGGTCTAGTTTCCAAAATGGGGTCACTTGTGGGGGAGCCCCAATGTTTAGGCGCACAGGAGCTCTCCAAATGCGACATGGTGTCTGCTAACAATTTGAGCTGATTTTCCATTCAAATTGTTAGTGGACACCATGTCGCGTTTGGTGAGCCCCTGTGTGCCTAAACTTTGGAGCTCCCCCACAAGTGACCCCATTTTGGAAACTAGACCCCCCAAGGAACCTATCTAGATGCATAGTGAGCACTTTGAATCCCCAGGTGCTTCACAAACTGATCCGTAATAAGGTAAAAATACTTTTTTTTCACACAAATTTTCTTTTTTAATTTGTATGGATCAATTTGTGAAGCACCTGGGGGTTCAAATGGCTCACTATGCATCTAGATATGTTCCCTGGGGGGTCTAGTTTCCAAAATGGGGTCACTTGTGGTGGAGCCCCAATGTTTAGGCACACAGGGGCTCTCCAAATGCGATATGGTGTCCGCTAACAATTTGAGGTGATTTTCCATTCAAATTGTTAGCGGACACCATGTCGCGTTTGGAGAGCCCCTGTGTGCCTAAACTTTGGAGCTCCCCCACAAGTGACCCCATTTTGGAAACTAGACCCCCCAGGGAACTTATCTAGATGGGTGGTGAGTATATTGAAGCCCCACATGCTTTACAAATTGATCTGTGAATATGGAAAAAGTACTTTTTTTTCACAAAAATGTTCTTTTAGCCTCAATTCTTTCATTTTCACATGGGTAACAGGATAAAATTCATCCTAAAATTTGTTGGGCAATTTCTCCTGAGTACACCGATACCTCATATGTGGTCATAAACCACTGTTTTGACGCGCGGCAGGGCTCAGAAGTGAAGGAGCGCCATTTCACTTTTGGAATGGAAAATTAGCTCCAAAGGTCAAATTGCTCTCTTTCCCTTCAGAGCCCTGCCGTGCGCTCAAACGGTGGTTTATGATCACATATGTGGTATCGATATACTCAGGAGAAATTGCCCAACAAATTTTAGGATCCATTTTATCTTGTTGCCCATGTGAAAATGAAAAAATTGAGGATACAAGAACATTTTTGTTAGAAAAATTAAAATATCCATTTTTTTGTTTCCAATTTGCTTAGTTCCTGTGAAGCACCTGAAGGGTTAATAATCTTCTTGAATGTAGTTTTGAGTAGCTTGAGGGGTGCAGTTTTTGGAATGGTGTCACTTTTGGGTGTTTTCTGTCATGTAAACCCCTCAAAGGGACTTCAAATGGGATGTGGTCACTTAAAAAAATGGTTTTGTAAATTTTGGTGGAAAAATGAAAAATTGCTCATGAACTTTGAACCCTTATAACTTCCTAACAAAATTTTTTTTTTTTTCCAAAATTGTGCTGATGTAAAGTAGACATGTGGGAAATATTATTTCATAACTATTTTGTGTCACATAACTCTCTGGTTTACCAGAAGAAAAATTCAAAATTTGAAAATTGCAAAATTTTCCAAATGTTTGCCATATTTTTGATTTTTTCACAAATAAACGCAAAAATTATCGACCTAAATTTAATACTAACATGAAGCCCAATATGTCACGAAAAAACAATCTCAGAATCGCTAGGATCCGTTGAAGCGTTCCCGAGTTATAACCTCATAAAGGGACACTGGTCAGAATTGCAAAAAATGGCAAGGTCATGAAGGGGTTAAAGATTGGCTTATCCCCCTGCTGTGGGAATGTCCTCAGCTGGGAAGAACGCTGCTAAGGCGGCCAGTAACACCACTACCTGTGCTACATGCAACGGGACACTGGTGGAGGGGTCCTGCAATAACTGCGGACGCCCAGAGGCCCGGGCTGATACTGCTGAGACAGCAGCTTCGGTGCTGTACCCTGTGGTCCATGTGGGCCCAGGGCCATGGGAGACACAGAACAAGATAAATGAATCTATGTTATCCCAGCTGTCCTCCATGTCGCAATCCCTGGAGGTACTGACCAGGAGACTGGAAAATCCAGCGGCTCCTTCACATTACCCCAGGGTGTCCCCTGCCTCAACTGTGAGACCCCTTAAGCGGACTCGACGTGAGGATTCACCCGAGCTCCAGACACTCTCTGAAGAGGAGGGTCTCTCTGAGGGGGATGAGGATGATGGGGGTTCATTACTCGGGTCCGTGTCAGAACCACCAGAGGGGGTGGAGGATCTGGTGTCCTCCATCAATGAGACTCTGCGTCTCGTGACACCCCCTGAGGAGGTGAACGTTCACCCGAGGGAGGTCTACCAATGGCTGCGGCCGGAGGCTAGACCAAGTGGTTCCTTTATGGACCACACTAACTTTGGAAGGGTGGTTAGAGCGCCCAGGATTCATCCTGGACGGCGTTATGTCCGTAAATCCAAGGACAATCGCTTCCCCTTTCCTGAGGAGGTGCTTCAGGAGTGGTCGCAGTCCCCTAAGGTGGACGCTTCCATGACCAGGATTGCTGCACGCTCTCTGTTCTCTGCCTCTGATAGCTCCTCATTGAAGGATGCGACTGATAGACAGGTCGAGCATCTCGCCAAGTCTTCTTATGAGGCTGTGGGGTCTTCATTTGCCCCTAATTTTGCCGCGGTCTGGACTCTGCAGGCGATCACCTCCTGCTTGGATGGTATCGCGGACCTGGCAGGGTCCAGTTCAGAAGTCCTGGCGCTTACTGATAGAGCAAGGGCCTATGCGGATTACGCCAGGACGGCAGTACTGGAAACTGCAAATCGCTCTGCTGTGGCTTCGGCCAACGCTATTGCGATCCGCAGGTTATTGTGGCTGCGTCTTTGGGACTCAGATGCCACGTCTAAGAAGATTTTGCAAAATCTTCCGTTCTCTGGCGACAGGCTTTTTGGTACCGAACTGGACAAGCTGATAAAGGATTCTGCGGAGTCAAAGATTCCACAGAATAAACCTAAGCCACGGTATACCGTGAAGAGGAACCCAAAACAGTGGTCCTTTTGGTCCAGTTCACAGCCATCAGCATCGTCTGCCTGTGCGGACAGAGGGAACAAGCCCTCTACTCAGTGGCATCCCAAGGGTCGCCAGAAGAAACCGGCGGGGGCAGCGGCTGCCACCCCCAAACCCACTTCCGCATGACTCGCTCTCTCATCCTGCCTCCCCACAGGTGGGGGGCCGCCTGTCTCTCTTTTTCGGGACAGATGGCTACTCCAGGTCCAAGATCAGTGGGTACGAGATATAGTCTCCAGAGGCTACAGGATAGAGCTGACGTCTCAGCCGGCACACCGATTCCATCGATCGGTCCCGTCTCCAGAAAAGGCTCAGGCTTTTCATCTGGTGTTGGAGGGTCTCCGCAGAGACTGAGTAGTGGTCCCAGTGCCTCCCGGGGAGAGGTTCCGGGGTTTTTACTCCAACCTCTTTATCGTCCCAAAGAAGGACGGCTCTTTTCGCCCGGTTCTGGACCTCAAGTTGTTCAACCGTCACGTGTTGGTTCGGAAGTTCCGCATGGAATCCCTGCGCTCCGTGATAGCGGCTGTGTCACAGGGGGACTTCTTAGCGTCCATAGATATCCGGGACGCTTACCTTCACGTGCCCATTGCACCAGCTCATCAACGCTGGTTAAGATTCGCAGTGGGGGACGAACACTACCAGTTCGTGGCTCTCCCTTTTGGTCTAGCCTCGGCTCCGCGGGTGTTCACAAAAGTGATGGCCTCTATGATGGCTCTCCTGCATGTGCAGGGACACGCCGTCATCCCCTATCTAGACGACCTTCTGGTCAGGGCGCCATCGGAACACCTGTGTCGGGTGAGCCTGGAGGTGACCATGAAGTCTCTGGAACATTTTGGGTGGCTTCTCAATGTTCAGAAATCGACCCTGGTTCCGACCCAGTCACTGACATATCTGGGCATGGACTTCCACACAGACTCAGCCCTGGTGTCTCTGCCACGAGCCAAACAGTTGGCCATCCATTCCGGAGTACAACAGGTCCTCCTGTCACCACAGTCATCCATACGAGTGTTGATGAAGCTGGTGGGGCGTATGGTGGCAGCAATAGAGGCGGTGCCTTTCGCACAATTTCGCCTCCGTCCTCTCCAGCTGGAGATTCTCCGCAGATGGGACAAGAGGACGATTTCTCTGAATCGGCTGGTGACTCTTTCTCAACCGACCAGGGATTCCCTGCAGTGGTGGCTACTGCCACGTCACTTGTCTCGGGGCCGGTCTTTCATCAAACCATCTTGGTTAGTGGTGACCACCGACGCCAGTCTGACGGGCTGGGGGTCGGTGTTCTTACACCACAGGGCCCAAGGCCTCTGGACTCAGTCGGAGTCGGCGTTGCAGATCAACGTGCTGGAGATCAAGGCGATCTATCTGGCGCTCCTGGCGTTTCAGAGATTCCTCTCAGGACAACCCATTCGGGTTCAGTCCGACAATGCGACGGCCGTCGCATATATAAATCATCAGGGAGGAACCAGGAGTGCACAGGCTCTGGCCGAAGTCCACCGCATTCTATCCTGGGCGGAGGACAACAACTGCCTGATTTCCGCAGTTCACATCCCAGGGGTCGAAAACTGGGAGGCCGACTATCTGAGCCGGCAGGGGATGGACGCCGGAGAGTGGTCTCTTCATCCGGATGTCTTCCGAGACGTCTGCAGCAGATGGGGCACTCCGGATGTGGATCTGATGGCCTCACGGCTGAATCATCAGGTGCCGCAATACATGGCGAGGTCGTGGGATCCTCAGTCTCTGGGAGCAGACGCTCTGATCCTGAGTTGGTCCAGATTTCATCTGCCGTATGTGTTCCCGCCTCTAGCTCTGATTCCCAAGGTGTTGTGGAAGATCAGGACGGAGTGCAGAGTGGCCATTCTAGTGGCTCCGGATTGGCCCAGGAGGTCCTGGTATCCAGACCTGTGGCAGCTGTCAGGCGGACACAGGTGGGCTCTTCAAGAACGCGCAGATCTTCTCGCGCAAGGCCCATTCTTCCACCTCAATTCCAGGGCCCTCAGATTGACTGCATGGCTCTTGAGGCCTGGCTGCTGACGTCCAGGGGTTTCTCCTCTACAGTGGTTGCCACTATGAATCGGGCTAGGAAACCTGTTTCGCGGAAGATATACCACAGGACGTGGAAAATCTTTTTCGCCTGGTGTGCTTCTGGTAGACGGTCACCTTGGCCCTTGTCGGTTCCGACGCTGTTGGCTTTCCTTCAGTCGGGTTTGGAGCTGGGCTTATCCCTTAGCTCCCTGAAGGGTCAGGTGTCAGCGCTGTCTGTGCTGTTTGACAGACGTTTGGCGCTGCTACCAAAGGTCCGTCAATTCCTACAGGGGGTGTCTCGGGTGGTTCCGCCATATAGGCGACCACTGGACCCTTGGGACCTCAACATGGTCCTGGCGGCACTTCAGAAGCCGCCGTTTGAACCGCTGAGAGAAGTTCCCCTCTCTCGTCTGTCCCAGAAAGTGGTCTTTTTGGTGGCGATTACGTCTCTGAGAAGGGTCTCAGAATTGGCTGCACTTTCGTGCAAGTCACCCTTCCTGGTGGTTCACCAAGACAAGGTGGTGTTACGCCCACGGCCAGAATTCTTGCCTAAGGTGGTGTCCACTTTTCATCTGAACCAAGAGATTGTGCTTCCATCATTTTTGTCCCGCTCCCGTTCATCAGGTTGAGCGCGACCTTCACACTCTGGATCTCGTGAGGGCTGTACGCATTTGTGTGTCCAGGACTGCCTCCTTCCGGAGTTCTGACTCCTTGTTTATCCTTACGGCGGGTCGCTGTAAGGGGTCCACGGCATCAAAATCTACCTTGGCCAGATGGATCAAGGTGCCCATTCAGGAGGCCTACCGTTCTTCTGGTCTGCCTCTCCCGGTGGGATTGAAGGCGCACTCGACTAGAGCTGTCGGTGCCTCCTGGGCTTTGCGACATCGAGCTTCTGCTCTACAGGTGTGTCAGGCAGCCACATGGTCAAGCCTGCATACTTTTTCTAAGCACTATATGGTGCATGCCCATGCCTCTGCGGATGCAAGTCTGGGCAGGCGGGTCCTCCAGGCGGCGGTTGCCCACCTTTAAAAAGGGGGACCATGTGTTATCCGTCTTTTGAGGAACTCTTCCCGCCCTGGGGTATTGCTTTAGGACATCCCCATTGTCTGGGTCTCCCATTATGATGACCAGAAAAAAGAGAATTTTGTTTACTTACCGTAAATTCTTTTTTCTTTAATCATCAATGGGAGACCCAGCACCCACCCAGTGTTCCGTTGGTTGTTGTCACATTTGACTTGTTCCCAGTTGGAACAGTTTATTCCGAGTTGTTGGACCGTTTGTTCACGGTTTTTTCTCCCGAGGTTTCGGGTGTGGTTATTTTTTTGTCTCCTCGCAGCTTATGGACCAAACTGAGGATATTCCCTGCGGTAGGGGTTTATAAGCGGAGGGGGCGGTGTCTACAAACTTGTAGTACCTAGTGTGGCCTCCGGAGGGCAGTGCCCTTAACCCCATTGTCTGGGTCTCCCATTGATGATTAAAGAAAAAAGAATTTACGGTAAGTAAACAAAATTCTCTTTATTGCCATGACAACCATTGTACTACAATAAATGTATCACATAAACATGAGCCATATATGAGGGAGAAATTGAAAAGTCTGAGTCGGACGTTTGGTTTACTGACTCCACATCTCTGCTTCAACCTAAAGGTACCGTCACACAGGGAGATATCGCCGGCGATGTTTCCGGCAACTGAGGGGCGTGGCCAAGTTGCGGCGACATCGCCGGAGAGTTGCCTCGTGTGACGGGGCGATAATCGGGAGAAAAATCGCCTGAGCAACATCGCCAGGTTTCCCAACATTGTCGGGAAACCTGGCGATGTTGCTGAGGCGATCATGCCTGATCGCCCTGTGTAACGCGGCAACCTGCAATGTTGCGGGCGATTCCGCCTATCTCCAACATTGCGGGTTACCGCTCGCTGGGTTGCTGGGCAACCCAGCGAGCGATAGCCGCGGCAACTAGCCGGCGATATCGCCGGGAAGTTGCTCCTTGTGACATCTCCCCGGTGATGTTGCCAGGGATGCGCGCTCCCGCGATCGCCGGCAACATCGCTGGGAAGATCTCCCCGTGTGACGGTACCCTCACGGAGTGTTCCCTTTTTAGACATTTATGGTGTATATACATCCATTGGATTAAGGCTATGTGCTGATACAGTTTTTTTTTTTCTTGTGGATTTTACTCCCATCAAAGCCCGACCTGGTGTAAAAAAAAAAAATGCATTGCTGAATTGTGCCTGCAGAATTCTTAATGCATTCTATGTGTGGGGGAGGGCAGGAAGAACGCTGAAAATTCCGCTGCAAGAATGAACATGCTGCAGATTTACCGCAACAAAATCCACACCTGTTCTGCAGTGGAAAAGAAACATGCAGCATGGCCACAACACTTCAGAACTCCTGTAGATATTTCTAGCTTCCGGATTTTGCACAAATCTGATATTTTTCCGCAGCAAAATCCACTTAAAAGCACTGCAAAATCCTCAGCGTGAGCACAAGCCCTGAAGGGAATCTGACAGCAAGCACATGCAGATGTTTCTGAGCAAAACATATATAACATAGATGAGTGTCTGATGTAGTAGAGCCGACCACTATCATATAATTATAATAATAAAGCTTTATTTATATAGCGCCAACATATTCCGCAGCGCTTTACAATGTAGGGTTAGAGTACAGAAAATATAATACAGTAAGTAATTATAGTAGAGAACAAATACAGTACAATAATTGGATACAAAACAATAGGCATATAATCAATGTAAAAAAGAAAATACAATAAATAAAGCAAGAAATGAAGGTGACCCTGCTCAAAAGAGCTTACAATCTACAACGGGATAGGGGTTGCACAAGGTACAGGGGCTTATTGCACTGATGGTCCAGGCATCTTGAGGAAATGGGGCATAGAACTAAGCTTACATGGATGGTCATTATACAATCTGTGTAGACCTTTTTTGGTTTGGTGCAGTTTATAGAAGAGTAATGTCCAGAGGGATAGCCCATTCACTGTCTACAGTACAAAGGACTTCTATTAGGGAGTATGATAGGCCGCCTTAAAAAGATGCGTTTTTAGGGATCGTCTGAAGCCATGCAAGTTGTGGATAGTCCTGATTTCTTGGGGTAAAGCATTCCAGAGGTTTGGTGCAGCTCTGGAGAAGTCTTGGAGCCGGGAGTGGGAGGATCGGATTAGTACAGATGTCAGTCGAAGGTCATTTGAGGAACGTAGAGAACGGGTGGGGTGATAGACAGAGATGAGAGAGGAGATGTAGGGGGGTGCTGCACTGTGAAGAGCTTTGTGGGTGAGAAGAAGCAATTTGAATTTGATCCTGTAGTATACGGGCAGCCAGTGTAATGACTGGCAAAGAGCAGTGGCATCTGAGTAACGATTGGCCAGATGGGTGATCCTGGCTGCTGCATTAAGGATGGACTGGAGAGGAGAAAGTCTGGTGAGGGGGAGGCCGCTTAATAGAGAGTTGCAATAGTCAAGGCGGGAATGGATTAGGGCCACGGTGAGGGTTTTTGTTGTTTCCAGGGTGATAAAGGGGCGGACTCTAGAGATATTCTTCAGGTGTAAGCGACAGGAGCGGACGAGACATTGTGTGTGGGAGGAGAAGGAGAGATCGGTGTCAAACATAACAACACCCAGACAGCGAGCCTGCTGCCTAGGCGTTATCGTGGTGCCACAAACTGAGAGAGAGATGTCCGATTTAGGAAGGTTAGTGGATGGGGGGAGCAGAAGAAGTTCAGTTTTGGAAAGGTTTAGTTTCAGATAGAGAGTGGACATGATGTTGGAAACTGCAGCTATACAGTCATTGGTGTTCTTTAATACCGCAGGGGTAAGGTCAGGGGCTGAAGTGTATAATTGTGTGTCATCAGCATAAAGATGGTACTGAAAGCCAAATCTGCTGATGGTCTGTCCAATCGGGGCTGTGTAGCGAGAGAAGAGAAGAGGGCCAAGGACTGAACCCTGAGGGACTCCAATAGTGAGGGGAAGTGGTGGAGCCAGCAAAAGATACACTGAAAGAGCGGTCAGAAAGATAGGAGGAGAACCAGGAGAGAGCAGTGTCCTTTATGCCAATGGAGTGCAGCATAGAGAGTAGGAGCTGATGGTCGACAGTGTCAAAAGCTGCAGAGAGATCAAGGAGAATAAGCAGAGAGTGGTCACCATTACGTTCTGCTGTCAGAAGGTCATTGGTCACTTTGATGAGGGCGGTTTCTGTAGAGTGAAGGGGGCGGAAACCAGACTGTAATGGATCTAGAAGAGAGTGAGTGGAGAGGTAACGGGTGAGGCTTGAATAGACCAGGAGCTCCAAGAGTTTAGAGATGAAGGGGAGATTGGAGACTGATCTATAGTTACTTGTGCAGGTTGGGTCGAGAGTGGTTTTCTTTAATAATGGAGTAATGATCGAGTGTTTGAAGGAGGGGAAGATGCCAGAAGAGAGGGAGAGATTGAAGATTGTGGTTAAGTGGGTGGTGACGACAGGAGAGAGGGACTGGAGCAGGTGTGAGGGAATGGGGTCAGTAGTGCATGTGGTGGGACGAGAGGAAGAAAGGAGCCTGGAGACTTCTTCTTCTGTGACTGGGTCAAATGTGGAGAGTGAGTCGGAGGAGATGTGGGGAAGAATGGGGGTGGCAGTGCTTGGAGGCTGAGAGCTGATTTCCTGGCGGATGTTGTCTATTTTCTCCATGAAGTAGGAAGCCAGGTCATCAGCACAGACGTCAGTGATGGGGGCCTGCACTTTAGGACTGAGGAGAGAGTGAAAGGTGTCAAAGAGTTTTTTTGGGTTGTTGGATAGTGAGGAGACCAGGGTGGTGAAGTAGGTCTGTTTGGCAAGGTGAAGGGCAGAGTTGTAGGTTTTGAGCATGAATTTATAGTGGATAGTCTCCTGGTGAGCGAGTTTTCCTCCATAAACGTTCAGCACTCCTGGAGCATCGCTGGAGGAATCGAGTTTGTGGTGTGAGTCAGGGCTGTTTTGTTCTCTGTTTGGACGTTCTGAGGGTGAGGGGCGCTACTTGGTCCAGGGAGCTTCTGAGAGAGTCATTGTAGTGATTTACTGCCTGATCTGGACAGGAGATTGAAGAGATTGGGGACAGAGATGAGATGAGGGAGTCTGTGAGTGCTTGAGGGTTAATGGCCTGTAGATTTCTGGATGTGTGATATGTAGGATTGGGCTGTGTTGGGCGAGGGTTAGTGAGTGAGAAGGAGAGAATGTTGTGGTCAGAGAGTAGAGTTGAGTTATCCAAGGGGGAGGATGAGCAGAGCCGGGTAAAGACCAGGTCAAGGGTGTTACCGTTTTCGTGCGTCTCAGAGGTTGAGAGCTGTGATAGGCCAAGAGAGGTAGTTAGAGATAGGAGCTGGGATGCAGATGGGGAGATGGGGCTGTTTATAGGAATGTTAAAGTCTCCCAGAATAAGGGTTGGTAAATCTGAGGACATGAAATGTGGGAGTCAAGCGGAGAAATGGTCGAACTGGGTGGGTGACCCTGGGGGGCGGTATATCACTGCTACTTTAAGGTGGAGGGGATGGAATAGCCTAATGGTATGGACCTCAAAAGAAGGGAATGAGAGTGATGGGGCTGGAGAGTAATGACCTGGAAAGTGCATTGTGGGGACAGGAGGAGGCCAACTCCACCGTCACGTCTGTTCCCAGGTCTAGGGGAGTGAGAGAAGTGTAGGCCGCCATGAGAAATAGCAGCCGGGGAAGCAGTGTCTGAGTCCTGGATCCAGGTTTCTGTGAGGGCCAGCAGGTTAAGAGAGTTGGTAAGGAAGTAATTGTGAATGAAGGGAAGTTTGTTGCATACAGATCATGGATTCCAGAGAGCTCAATTAAAAGAGGAAGATGAAGGAGTGCAAGTAATGGTAATGAGGTTAGTGGGGTTTCTATGTGTGGTGGGAGAGGGGTTGAAGTTAGAGGGTGGACCAGGGTTGGGGGAGATATCACCTGACAGAAGCAGCAGCAAAAAGAGGAAGAGCAGATAGTTTTTAGATTTTGGACTTTATTTATGACGACAAATGTTAGAATATGGTGGGCTGAGAATCCTCAGTAAACTGAAGATGGCATGGGAGCTGTACATAGGGTAGGGCAGGAGTGAGGGGCTGTTGTGGATGAGTGGTGATGGCGGGGGGATGGGGTGGTGAAGGTAAAGAGCAAGAGCGCATAGAACAATAGATAATGAAGTAAAGGACATGGTGATAGGGAAAGGAAAAAGTTTAACTTTTTTTTTTTTTTTTTTTTCCCCTCTCCCTTTTAAATAGGGTGGCTTACCTGACTCCTGCCCTGACTAATTGCCATGAAATAACTGCAGCCACTTAGCATTCAATGCCACTTTGCATGAGATGCCACACGTGTCTGACCCCCCACACGTGTACCCCTTAAGAATTAACTACATTTATAGGACACACTACCAGATTCAGGTGAGGGGGATTGTGGGAGGAAACCTGGTATCAGGTAATTAACAACTACAAGAAACAGCAGGGGGGAAATAGAGGATGAAAGGCCACAGACATTAGACAACACTTCCTCTACACTATAACACCTCCAACAAGATAACATTTACAAATGTGGCAAATTGTCATATACTGGTGAGTGAGGAATGTAATGCATACAGATGACACAGGAAACTTTACAATAAGTGCAGAGATGGAATATTACCATTACACTATGTGATTCAAGCTGATGTTACAATGGAGATCATTGCAGCAATCACAGGTATATTTAACATGCACTGGTACAATGGGTTGAGTAAAAGTAGATGACAGCAAGCGGTGTTGGAATATTACCATTACACTGTGATTCAAGCTGATGTTACAATGGAATATAACATAGACAAGAGTGGGTCGGCTCTGCTACATCTGACACTCCTAACATAGACGAGTGTCAGATGTAGCAGAACCAAGCAAAAGATAGACAGAGAGATTGATAGAGAGCTAGATAGATACATAAATAAATAAATAGAAGGATAGATATAAAGAGAGATGGATAGATACAGTTATAGATAGAGGAATAGTTTACTAGGTGGAGTAAAGTTAGCTTTAATTTACTCTTTCTGTATTTTTACACTGTGTACACACTTTCAGTGCTGTGATCCAGTGCTTTCTGCCTCTCAGTGGGAGGGACAGGCCAAGGGATAAGGAATGGAAAAGGAGGCGGCGCATGGAGAGCAGAGAGGGATGACTGACACCACAGAGGAGGGAGATGGACTCTGGTAAAGCCGCCTCCTGGTCTTGGGTCAGGTTTGGGACAGATTTTATGAAAGTCTTTATTACAGTGAATCAAGGGAGCAAAAATAATATAGCCACCTTCGCAGAATGCAGCCTTAGTGCTACAGAAGATGGCTATGTTATCTTTAGATGCCTGGGGGAGAATGACAGGTTAGCTTTAATTTTGGTAAGTTTTTATCAGCAGAAGATCATCAATGCTGAACTAGTTTCAAATATATTTTTATTATTATTAAGGGGAATTTTACAATGAAGGGGAGATAGACAAGTAATTTAAAATAAGGCAATAAAAAAGAAAAGAAAAAAAAAAAAAAAAAAAGATACCACCACAAAAATATTGGGATACATATAAAGAACAAGGGATACAACAAAGTATTCCAAATGAAAATGATTCTTATAAACTATAGGGAGCAACCAGTGTGTTAACCTGAAATTAAGAAAGAAGGGAAGATAAAATAGCATTAGGAGGAGTAGATTAAGTAACAAGAAAGATGATAGAAAAAGAAAATGTAAGCTGTATCTAAAAAGCAACCATATAATATTCTGGGAGATAGTCACCTAGAACAAAGATTAGTGTCAGAACATACAAAATATTTTATGTCAAACGTCCATTAATCATGAGATTGGGGGAATAGATTGAGACCCAAGGTTCCCACCTATTCACATAACGATCAAAAGAATTACTCCTAATAGCGTGATTGTACTCAAAAGCACTATGCAAGGAGACCGTCTCTAAGTTGCGGTATTGTAGGGAAAGTTGATGACTTCCAATTACCTCAAAAATCTTAATTGCAGCTAAGAATGATGTGTAAAATAATAAATCTAATATTCCTCGGCAGGTCCTCAAAGCCCAAAGACAACAAGACCAGTTGAGGGGTAAGAGAAACCTTAAGGCTCATGACGTTCAAAATCAGATCTCCCAACCAGAATCCGACCAATTTCGGGCATTTCCAGAATATATGAGAGAGGGTCCCTTTTTGGGAGCAATCTCTCCAGCAATAGGGATAAAACTGTGGTCTGATGTGTTGAAGTTTAACTGGGGACCAGTACCATCTAGACAGTAATTTAAAGTAGTATTCCTGAATAGAGACACAAACGGTATTAGAATGTTATATTTATTGCCTTGGCTAATTTGTCTAAATCTATGACTATATTGAGCTTTGACTCCCATGCTGATATATAGGGAAGGCATTGACCATAAAGAGGCCTTCGCTGACTCATCCAATAGGCTTGTCAGTACCTTAGGGCAAACAGAAGTTAATTTTCTGATCAGAGAAGAAATGAGCAATAGCCTCCACACAGATCTATCATTGAATGAGAGATTAAACCTATCTTGCAGGAAGTGGAATTGAGTAAGAGAGTTACCATCAAAGAGATCGTTAACAAATTTGATTCCTTTCTCTAACCATGTGGAGACCTCTAAATCACGATTTTCGGTCATCCGATTGTATCCGTTTCAAAACGGATACAATCGGATCCGAAATCGGACCCCATGTTCCCCTATGGGATTCGGATGGGATGGGACGTGCCACTATTGGCATCCGATTTTGGCACCATCCGATCCCATCCGATGTAATCACGGGCACAAAATCGCAGCCTGCTACGATTTTGTGTCCGTGACTCACATCGGACAGCCTCGGATCACTGCTGATCCGAGGCTGATCCTAGTGCCCACAGCATAGGAGCCTATGGACATCGGATCTGAGTTCACCTCAGATCCGATGTCAGCTCCGTATCTCCCTGTCTTTCCCTGCTTCTGCTCCTCCATCTTCTTCCCTCTCCTATGCTATATGCTGTGCCCCTGCTATTCTATCTGTGTCCCCCTCTTCTCTCTCCTCCTCTATCCCTATCCTGTCCCCTGTCCTCTCCCTGGGTGTAAAAAAATAAAAAAAACTCCTCCGGGAGCATACATTACCTGTCACCGCTCCCACGCTGCAGCACGATCAGGGCTAAAGGAGCTGTGATGATGTCAGTCACATGACCCGGTCAGCTGATGGGTCATGTGACCGGGTCTCTTACATCATCACAGGTCCTTCAGTCCTGATCGTGTGCAGCGTTGGAGCCGGTGAGAGGTGATGTATACTCCCGGAGGAGTTTTTTTTATTTTTTTACACCCAGGGAGAGGACAGGATAGGGATAGATGAGGATAGAGAAGCGGGGGCACATCATATAGAATAGGAGAGGGAAGAAGATGGAGGAGGCAGGAGTAGGGAGAGACAGGGGACCGCAGGATCCACACGGATCCTGCAGATCGGATGGCTATTTGCCATCCGATTGCAGGGATCCGTATGGATCCGTGCCTGTCCGTGGGATCCCCCTTCAAAGTCGGATCCCACGGACAGGCACAAAATCGTGATGTGAAACCAGCCTTACAATAAGGTGTTCCAACGTCTCCAGAGGGATTTTTTTCGGTGTAGAAAAGCCAGCTGATTTAGGCGCTTTATGCATGAGATGCCTCCATGCCAGGACTGTATTGCGTATAGTGGGAAATTTAGGCGGGGGTTTGGACGGGTTCTTCAGATGGGCTATTATAACTGCCGAAAGATTCTGGGGTTTGATCCAGGATTTCTCTATGGTGAGCCAAGAGGCGTTATCTTGCTCCTGGAACCATCTTTGGGAAAGTTTGCCAACTGAGGCCAAATAATAATTATAAAAGCTAGAAACGCCCAAACCTCCTTTTTTTTTTTTTTATGTATTTCTATAGTTGTTTTGAGAATTCTGGGCTTTTTCTTATTCCAGATAAAGTTTCTCAATTGAGTTTGGAACTTATTGAACCAAGACTTAGATATAAAAAGTGGAATTGCCCTAATAACGTAAAGGAATTTGGGTAAGAGTTTCATTTTTAAATGCTATAACTCTAGCGCAGTGTTTCCCAACTCCAGTCCTCAAGGCACACACAACAGGTCATGTTTTCAGGATTTCCTTAGGATTGCATAGGTGGTAATTTAATCACTTGCACAGGGGATAATTCCATCATCTGTCTAATGATAAGGAAATCCTGAAAACATGACCTGTTGGTGTGCCTTGAGGACTGGAGTTGGGAAACACTGCTCTAGCGGACCAAGATAATTCGAACTTTGATAGAGTATGGTAAGATGATTGGAAAGAATGATAAAGGTTAGACAGATTTACCTGGGTCATGTGTATTGAAGGGTTGACTAGTTGAATTCCCAAATAAGTTATTTTATCCTTATGCCATAAGAATTTGAACTGTTCTTTTAGGTATTTCCGGAATGTATTATCAATATTAAAGTCTAAAATTTGAGATTTGGTAATGTTTATCTTATAATGAGAGAGGGAAGAGAATTTATCAATGGTGTAGATGAGATGTCTCAGGGATTTAAGAGGGTTTGTTAAAGTCAGAAGAATATCATCCGCATAAAGCGTGATTTTAAACTGGCGATGGTCTAAAGGGATACCCTTTATGTTGATATTTCTGCGGATTGACTCGGCCAGAGGTTCCATAAAGAATGCAAAGAGTAATGGAGACAAAGGGCATCCTTGACGAGTCTCATTAGATAGGGCACTATTGGAGTACACCCTTGCCGAGGGATCGGTATACATAGCCTTAACTAGATTAAAGATTCCACCCTGTATGCCAAATTTTTCAAACGTAAGAAATGGGTAACTCCAGCAAACCCTTTCAAAAGCCTTTTCAGCGTCAAGGGCCAAAAAGACTGTGGGAGCTTGTGAGGATTCACTAGAAATAAGATCAATCACTTTCCTTGTGGCATCAGATGTTAATCTAATTGGTATAAAGCCCACTTGGTCATTACAGATTAATTTATTAATATGTTTTTGCAGTCTGTTGGCTGCCAGGTTTGCCAGGATTTTTGTATCGGTGTTTAGCAAAGATATTGGTCTATAGTTTTTCGGATCGTTTAAACTACTTTTATCCTTGGGGATGACCGTAATTAAAGCCTCTAACATTTCAGATGGGAGTTTGCCATGGGAAGCTGAGTGGTTTGCTAATTTAGCGATATGAGGGGATAGGAGATCTGGAAAGGATTTGTAAAGTTCATATTGGAAGCCATCAGGACCAGGGGATTTGTCATTTTTCAGACCGTTAAATAAAAGGGATGTCTCAAGTCGTATAGGGAGAGTTTAATTCTTCCAAATCAGAGAAGGAAGATTTAGTGGATCAAGGAAGTCTACAATATCCTGATTAGAAGGCACGCATAAATTTGGATCATCCTTAAAATTATAAAGTGAGGTATAATAATTGGTGAAAACATTGACTATATCTTTTGGGTGAGAGAAGATTTGGCCAGAGGAGTCCCCAGTCTCATTGATTCGGGTTTTAGTTTTGAGGTATTTCAGTCTGGAGGCAAAGAATTTTTTGCCGGTTTCATGTCCGAGTAATAAAATTTGGATTTGGTCAAATTGATCACCGTGTCAAACTCCGATGCCAAGAGAGAACCTCCACTCTACTCGCAGTCTCAAAACAGTACTAGATAAAGTACTGGAGGGAGATTTAATTTGTGTTTTCTCCAAATTTTGGATATAATTTATCAAAGACTGAGTTTTAAGTCTCTTGTCCTTCTTATTAAGTCGAGCATTCAATTGAATACGTTTCCCCCTCAAAACTGCTTTGAATGCTGATCACAGGGTCCAGATGGCAATATTATCTATGTCATTGTCTAAAAAATAATTATTGATTGTAATGCAGAACTAGTAAACCTGCTGCCCGGTAGTCCTCCATAATTATAAGCTTTACATATATCCAGCCCACACCCCTGATTGGCAGCTTTCTGCCTATGCACAGTGTACACAAAAGCTGCCAATCATTGGTGTGGGTGGGGTTTTACAGAGCTCAGCTTTCAGAGAACTAGTTCATTTTTAATGTATATACCATATTTTTCGCATTATAAGACACACTTTTGTTCCCCAAATTTTGGGGGAAAGTGGGGGGCTGTGTCTTATAATGCGAATATACTGATTATGTACTGCAGGGCCCAGGGGAGGTGGGGGCAGCTCTGGAGCCTGTCCGGGGGCTGGGGCGGACTGGGGGAAACTGCAGGAGGCAGCGGGAGATTTCCTGCTCCCGCTCATATAATATGGATAGCCGCTCTCCATCACCGTGGTGCTGAAACCGCGCTGGAGAAGCGGCGCATATTATATGGTCCTGCGCCCCCCCCCTTGTGATGGCACATGCCCCTCTATGTTGGATATGGCCCCCATGCTGCTGTCATAGTAAAATAATAAACTCTATACTTACCTCCTGGCTCCTCCTCCTGCGCTGATCTCCCGATGTCTCTCCGGTCTCCCGGTTGCTGCTGTGATCGCACGCATAGATGTCACTCGCTGCTGTGCCGATCACATGACCGCACAGAACCGGGAAGTGGAGGAGCTTTGCAGCATTATCTCTGCCTGATCACAGCAGCAGAAGTGAGATCAGGAGATCAGTGCTGGAGGAGGTAAGAATAGAGCAGCATGGGGGCCATATCTAACGCAGGAGGGCATGTGCCATGCATGGGTGACGTGTGCCATGCATGGGTGACGTGTGCCATGCTTGGGGGACGTGTGCCATGCATGGGGGACTTATACTCTATATGATTTGTTAGACGAACACTGACATTATAAGATGGACCCCATTTCACATTAAAAATTATTTTTTTCTCTTTTCCTTCACCAAATTTGGGGGTGCGTCTTATAATAAGGTGCGTCTTATAAAGCGAAAAATACGGTAATTGAAACCAGAAGATTACACATTACATAAAAAGATACACATTCATGTTTTTCTCACTATCTAACATGAAATCAGAATAAACCTTTCCCGTTTTAGGTCAATTAGGATTGCCAATAATTATTAATATTTGCCAAATGACAGAATGAGAGAGAATGTGTTAAGGCATTTTTATTACTTTTTGCAAAGTCACAAGTTTACATACATTTCATTAGTATTTGGTACCATTGCCCTTAATTAACACCTTCACCCCGGGGTGATTTTCTTTTTCCGTGTTTCCTCCCCTTTTTCCAAGAGTAACTTTTTTTTATTTTTCCCTCAATATAGCCATATGAGGGCTTGTTTTTTGCAGGACGAGTTGTACTTTTGAATGAAATCATTTACTTTTCCATATATGAAGCAGTAAAATGATGAAGGAAAATCCCAAGTGCAGTGTAATTTAAAAAAAAAAAAATTGCAATTACCGTACATGTTTATATTTTTTTATTCTCCAAATTCACTGTATGAGAAAACTGACATGTCCACAGGTCGGTACAAGTTGTAGATACCAAACATGTATACTTTTACTCCTATCTAAGTAGTGAAAAAAAAAAATTCTGACATTTTAAAAAAAAAAAATTGCACTTTTACACCATTTTCCAAGACAGTAGTAGCGTTCTCATTTTTCGGGCTCTGGGGCTGTATGATGGATTTTTTTTTTTTTTTTTGCAAAGTTGTGGCGACCAAAAAAATGTTGTTTTGGTGTTTTGGACTTTTTGTTTTTTTTTTTTCTTTTATGCCTTTTACAGATTTGATTGATTTTAAACTTTGATCGATCGGGCTTTTCTAAAAGTGGGAATATCAAATGTCTATTTTATTTTTTTAGTATTTTCAATGGGGCAAAAGGGGGGTGACTTGAACTTGTTTTAAAGATATGAAAAAAAAAAAAAACTTTTATTAAATATTTTCTTTTATTTTACACTGCCTCCTAGGGGGGCCTTAGCACTGCAGTCTCCAATCGCTTCTCCTGTGCACAGACGTGCTAAACAGGAGAAATGATAATTTTCTGTGGATGCTGGTGCTCGTCCGGCATCCACAGGAAGTGACTCATGACAGCATCCGAAGTCCTCACAGGATCGTATCACAGGACTTTCGATGCCGGCAGGAAACCGTGTGATCCCCGCTGCGGCGCTTTGGATCGCTCTATCAGTGATTGACAGTGTGATTTAAAGGGCTAACAACACTAATCGGATCACTGATCTGATTGGTACTGTTAGCTTCACATGTCAGCAGAGCAGATCAGATCACATGTACAGAGAATTATGCTAGCTCAGTGCGTGAACTCGCAATATAGCAAGGAATAGTGCCAAGGGTGTACAATTATGCTCTTGGTCGTGAAGGGGTTAAACTATATGACTTGAGTCAAACATTTTGGATATCCTTCCACAAGCTTCTCACAATAATTGGTAGGAATTTGAGCCCAGTCCTCCTGACAGAACTGGTGTAACTGAACCATATTTGTAAGTCGCCTTGCTCTCATTTGCCCATAAATTTTCAATAGGATTGAGATTAGGACTTTTTGATGGCCTCTCCAGAACATAGACTTTGTTATCCTTAAAGGGAACCTGTAACCCGATTTTAAGCTCCTAAACTATCTCTAGCTGTCCCTACACCTTCCTAGCAGCTCCCTATCTCTCCCTTTCTTATCTAAAGTGGCCCTATGAAAGAAGTGTAAAATAAGATAAAACTTACTGCAGTCCCCGTAGTTCGGGGACTGGGTAGGCGTGGCCTCTGTTCCTTCCTCACACCTCCATCTTGTAATGCACGCCCCGCTGGGCGGCATTATTCGGGGTCCACTCAGCCCCATTAATTGTAATTTCCCGCCCTCTACACCTCTTTGCACAGGCCGGGTGTCACAGCCGGCGCAGTGCATTATGGGCCGTCACGTGATCTGCCCTAGTGCATTCTGGGTCCGATCATGTGATCGGCCCCAGTGCATTATGGCCTTGATCACGTGAGCGGCCCCGGCTCTGCGCATGCGCAATGCGCTTATTGAAGCCTGGGCCGCTCACGTGATCAAGGCCATAATGCACTGGGGCCGATCACGTGATCGGACCCAGAATGCACTAGGGCAGATCACGTGACGGCCCATAATGCACTGCGCCGGCTGTGACACCCGGCCTGTGCAAAGAGGTGTAGAGGGCGGGAAATTACAATTAATGGGGCTGAGTGGACCCTGAATAATGCCGCCCAGCGGGGCGTGCATTACAAGATGGAGGTGTGAGGAAGGAACAGAGGCCACGCCTACCCAGTCCCCGAACTACGGGGACTGCAGTAAGTTTTATCTTATTTTACACTTCTTTCATAGGGCCACTTTAGATAAGAAAGGAGAGATAGGGAGCTGCTAGGAAGGTGTAGGGACAGCTAGAGATAGTTTAGGAGCTTAAAATCGGGTGACAGGTTCCCTTTAAGCCACTTTGTAACCTTTTCATCAGTGTTCTTCAGATCATTGTCCACTTTGAAGACCCATTTCCGCCCAAGCTTTAACTTCCTGGTTGATGTTTTGAGATGTTGCTTCAGTATTTCCACATAATCTATTTTCCAAATGATGTAATCTGTTTTCCGAAGTGCACCAATCTCCCTTGCAGCAAAACAACCCCACAACATGATGCTGCCACCCTGTGTTTCACAGTCAGGATGGTGTTCCTAAGCTTCCAAGCTTCTCTCTTTTTCCTCCAAATGTAACGATGGTCATTATGACCAAACAGTTCAATTTTAGTTTTGTTAGACCACAGGACATTTCTCCAAAAATGTAGACCTTTGTTCCTGTGTGTATTTGCAAACATTAATCTGGCTTTGTTTCTTTTGGATTAATGGCTTCGTCCTGGCAGAATGGCCTTTCAGCCCATATTGATACAGTACTCGTTTAACTGTGAACAATAACACAATCTTACCAGCTTCTGCCATCATCTTCACAAGGTATTTTGCTTTTGTTCTTGGGTTGATATGTACATGTCGGACCAAGGCACGTTCATCTCTGGGACACAGAACCCGTCTCCTTCCTGAGTGGTATGATGGCTGGACATTCCCATCTTGTTTGTACTTGAATATAATTGTTTGTACAGATGAACTAGGCACCTTGAGGTGTCTTGAAATTGCACCCAAGGATGAACTAGACATGTGCAAGTCCACAATTCTCTTCTTAGCTTATTTCTTTCAACTTCCCCACGATGCTATGCAAAGAAGCAGCGTGTTTCAGGTGTGCATTAAAACACATTCAAAGATGTGTCTATAATTAACTCCGATATTGCCATTAAACCTATTTGAAGCTTTCAAACACATGACATTTTCATATGGGCTGTCCCAAACTGTTTAAAGGCATATTAATCCTAGTGTATGTAAACTTTTGACTGCAGAAAGTAATAAAAACACCTTCAAACATTCTCTCGCCCCCTCTCTTTCCATACCATATAGCTTGTCTTCTTATACTCGATATTTTTGATCTTTACAGGTGTTTTCCATTGTGGTCTTCGGGTGCATAATTAACGAAGGATACATTAATAAGGCAAGTGAGGAGGAGGAGCACTGCATTTTCAACCAAAACCGAAGTGCCTGCACCTATGGGGTGACAGTAGGGTTGCTGGCCTTCCTCACCTGCCTTGTGTACCTGGCCGTAGATGTCCACTTTCCACAGATTAGCAGTGTCAAAGATCGTAAAAAGACTGTAATATCCGACGTTGCCGTCTCTGGTAAGCTGCTTCTTCATTTTTGACATTCTTTATTGTGCTACAAGTTATTGTGTACGTCAGATGTCACTGATTTTTGCTCCATAGCTAAACTTATGGCGGCTCTCTCACCGGATTTTAGACTACAAACTACATTAATATGTAACTAGATTTCCTAAACCTGATGAGATTGTTGTACTTACTTTCACAATCTATGCTAGAATGCCTGTACGTTTCTTGAAATTTTTCCCTCAAATAAAAATGAGCATTGAACACTTTCTGGACATATACAATGCTCATTTAATAGTTCATCATTTTTTTTTTAAATTAAAATAAAATGCATTAAATAAAAATTAGTGACTGGTGATCCAGGGTAAGTACAACGCTCAGACGTGTGTGGAGCAGCTGCAACCCTAGAACATCTTATATATGGACGTTGCTGGTGCAAATTTCAGCTGATCATGTGCCCAAATCTTATATTTACGACCTGTCCTATGGATTCAACATCAGTTGTTCAGTCCTGGACAGGCCCTTTAAATATGATGTTAATCACCCTTTGAACTGAATGCATTGTTTATGTGGGCATGGATTTATCAATACTGCAAGGACCAATCCTTCATATTTAATGATTATTTGTCTTCATAAAATTTGCATCGGCTCATGTAATGGCGCCTGTTGATGTTCAACTTGTGTTGTCATTCGCACTCTGGGAAATGTGCTCATGTGCAATTGGTCTTTTCGTACGGCACCAGGTCAGACAACCGGCAGCGGGACAATAGGCCGTCAATGTTGGCAGCGTTTCAGTCACCTGCTGATGGCACACCACTCCGCTTAACGCTTGACTTATCAGCTCATCAATTGGGTACAGAAAGGCCGGCGGAGCGTTCCCTTCATTATAGGGTTTTCCATCTTCAGAAACTCCTGTTCCCAGGTGCAGATGGAGTCTCCATTGCTGCTTCAGATGTTTTTTATTGTCCCCTGCGCTGATGTCACAACGACACCACTGCAGCCAATCGATGAGCTCAGCTGCTCTGAACGGTTTGTGCTCCGTTATTGGCTGCAGCACTGCTGATGTGACTCGGACAGTAACGAGCATTGGAGGACACTCAGCGCTGGACTCGGAGAGACAAATTGTGCTTTAGTCAAACTGCGTTGGAAAACCCCTTTAATACAAGAGACTCAGAACTATGATTTCCCTATAGTCTCACAAAGCTCCTATTTGTCAAATATGCAATATATATTTTGTGCTTTTTTTTTTTTTTTTTGGCTAATAGAAGAGGAGACGTGAACCTTTAATATTGCTGCCTTTTATATTTGTGATCTTCTCACGGAAATATCATTAAAGCACCACTTCTTTTTTAGCTCAGCAGTGGTGCTTTAAATCTGTCTCCCCTGTCCCCAGTCATATACTCGCCTAGTGGCGGTTTCACCTTTTACCAATGCCACTCCTGTCTCGCAGCGCCTTCTTTCGCCCGTAACTTCTGACTGGTCGAAAGTCACAAAATATCACAGGCACTCAATGCAAGTCAATGAGAGCCAGAACGAGGCTGTTGTAGAGATTTATTCACTTGTGATCTCCGGCACACTCTATGCAATAATCGAGCTGCCGGCAGGTCACAAATCACTGGAGACCAACAGAAGGTACGCAGGAAAAAAGTGAAGACTCCAGAAGATGAGTATCGGTCAGGGGACTTGACATTTAAAGCACCACTCCAGCAGTGCAATAACACAACAAAAACGCTGCAGTGGTGCCTTGAATTCTTATCTACATATTGTATTTTATTTATTTTTAAAGATGAAGTGTCAGCGGTTCTTTTTATATGTGGACGTCATGGTGTGGCTGCATATAGGCGCTTCTCGCACAGTTATGACGTCTTTTTTGTGCCAGTCATGAGAAATTTAGTGACTAAACCATACACAAATGAGGCCGGAAGTGCCCTGGGGTGTGGAAGAAGCAGCCCAAGTGCATAGATCCGCCCCCACGCATTTCTAGTCTGGTTTTCATACATCTTCTACACTAGATTTCTCATGCCTGGCACATCGGATGACATCAGAAAAAAAGTGTAATGTTCATTGGGAGAAAAGCACCTATACAGCCATGCCATAACTTCTATGTATTAAATGTGGTGCCAGGTTCCCCTTAAGTGTTACTGAGGGAGAGGGGAAATAAATGTTTCCCCTGACTTCTGCATGAAATGTGTGACGACCATCCACCGTGAGGCCGAGCTGCTGGTAGGCAGCACCCCGAGAAACCCAGAGACCCTTAACCCCTATACAGGGATCTGGAATTATAGCGGAGCCCAGGGGGTAGCTGCCTATATGAGCAACAGAGCCGGGGAGGTCGCCAGGGGAAAATCAAGACCCGAAAAACGAAGTCAGAAGTCCGAGTCAAAACCGAGAGGGCAGCGAAGGTACAAAATCGTCAGGCAGTAGCAGAGTCAAAAATCCAGGCAAAGGTCAAGGGCAAAAACCAAGAGGGCAGCTGAGGTACAAAATCAATAGGCAGAGGCAGAGTCAGAAATCCAGGCAAGGTCAGACACGAAACTAAACACACTATCACTGGGGAACCAAAACTATATCTGGCGGCCTGCAAGCCAGGCTCCAATGTACTTGAAGGGCACGGCTACCTCCCATAGGCTGGAGCTCACAACCTGATGACCTCATCCGGACCGCCCCTAGATCCAGGCCAGATGGAGATGCACGACTGGCTCCACCCACGCCACCTCTGACAGAAGAACGCAGGCTGCGCCTAACGGACACCTCTGCAGGGCCCTTTCCTCTGCGATCAACACCACCCAGAGGGGAAACACAGCGGCGCTCAGCGACAGAGGCAGACGTCACGGGAGCAGTTCCATATGAGAACAAGGCCCTCCTATCACCGGCGCCACCAGCCGAAGGAATCCGGCTCCTCCCAGCGGCCGAGGCAGGAACACCAGCCACCGAGTCCAATGGCGATGTGACAAAATGTAACCTAAAGCTGTGTGTTTATATGGTGACATCTCTGGTGTCACATAGCAGTTTATTGGTAAAAGTAACAAAGCTAGGGTCTGAGCTATGACCGCTGTGGGAATGCAGCGGAGGTCAGATCTCCAACATCGCAGAGCTTTTGAAGTGGTGTTTTTTTTTTTTTTGTTTTTTTTTTTTTTCCTCCCATTTTAGAGTAATAATTCATCATAGTTCTTCATGAACACAAAATGAATTATTCAGTGACCAGAAAAATACAAAAGTTATGTCTGAGCACTATCAATATCCATGTTAAATCTGGCAATACTCTAGGTTTATTGCCCCTTTTTTCCTGGGCCTAATGCACATGATGGTGTGATGCCTGTATGGAGGCACAGAATCCCTGCAACTCACTTCATAATATGAAGCTTAAGGCACCGTGTTCTGGACATATCCCATACTAGCAACAATACTTCAAGGAGAGAAAATCTCCACTATATGGTAAAATATATATACTGCAAACTTCTAGCAACAGTACTATGGTGCCTGATGTCCGATCCCATTCAGCCACCAACAGGTGTGCATGTGTAGGGGACGGCCAATAACCTAAATCTTCCCCTACAAATACTATATGCCATAGTTGTAACATTGATAGAAGTGTGTTATTACTTTTTATATTCTATGAGTATTTCTATATAATACATTTTTATAGTGAAATAACCTTTTTTAGAAAACTATTCACGAATGTTAGTAACGGAGTTCACACTAATCTGCTGCATTTCCTTTCACATTTTTTTTTGTAGGAGTTTGGTCGTTTTTTTGGTTTGTTGGGTTCTGCTTTTTGGCCAACCAATGGCAAATGTCTAACCCAAAGGACAATCCAATGAATGAAGGAGCAGACGCCGCCCGTGCCGCTATTGCATTCTCCTTCTTCTCCATCTTTACTTGGGTGAGTTAAACTATTAAACACTGAGGTCGGTCACTTTTTTATTCTGGGCTTAGGATGGATAAAGATGTGGCTGGATGGGTGAAACGTTGTACATGTAGAAACCTTGGCCTACTAGTATCGGATACTCCCATAAGACTGAAGATCATAACTTTTTCAACAGTGGCAAGAGGGGAGTATAGTTGTAAAATAGAGTGTTACTTCTCCGCACCCCGTATGCTTTTGCGGTCTTCACCAGGCTTGACATGATCACCATTGATGACTGTATTGACAGGAAGTTAAGATGGTCAAGGACATTCATCAGTTATCACTTCCATGACAGTCATCTGTCCATCAATCGCCTGAACCTGCAGCGAATCATTGATGTCAGTGGACAGGTGGCTGTATGGGCGGGATTTCTTACATTTGTCCTGACGAAGACCAGAATAGCAAGGTTTAGATAGTAAATTTTTTTTTCTTAAGTTCCAAGATGATCTCTTCTTTCTTGCCCTATTTATAAAGCCATATGGAGGTAACCACTAGGTGCTGAGCTTTATGGCTAAATTCTCCAGAGTGAGATTTCATGATTAATCTACCGATAGTCATCCATAATTTCACACTTGGCCACATTCTACAGAATTATTTTGTCATTGTAAAATGTTAAAAAGGTTGTCCACCTCTGGGGACAACTTATATAATATATAAAAATATAATATTTAAATAATATATATTATGTTAATGCATGTATTTAGGGATAAAATATATTATCCTAATTTGGGTTTCATTAAAAAAAGTAGCTCTGTTTTTATTTTGACAGACCTTTACTGCACAAGTTAACTTTTATGTGCTCTGGGGTCAAAATCAGCTGAGAGCCGCTCAAAAAAAGGTGCTGACTGATGGATTCTCAATTAAAGAGATTCACCGGGACTTTAACATTGCTGACCTAGCTTTACAATAGGGCATCATTGTCTGTCTGGTGGGGGTGCGACACCCGGCACTCCACCGGTCAGCTTTTCCTATACCGCTGCTCATCCAGAACAACTCAGTTGCTGCACATTATAGCTCTATCAACTGTATAGTGGCCACGACTGGGTACCTCACACAGTCACTATACAGTTGACCTAGCTGTGATGTGCCACAGCTGAATAGTTCTGACCGTTGTCAGCATTGGGAACGGCTAATCGCCAGAGTGCCTGGTGTCTGCACCCCCACTAAATAGACATTGATGAACTATTCTGAGTTACAACCTCTTTAATTCATTCTGCAGCCAGCGATCGACACAACAGCTATGGAAAACAAAAACAAATTTTGTAATTAAATTCTTGGGCAAAAAATATTTTTTATCACAAATTACATGCATTTTAACAAGAAAAAAAAAATGTCCCAAGAAATGGACAGCAGTCTTTAACTTTTTCCACTGGGCAACTTGTGTTGCATCTGGTGGGGGGATCCTGCTGACTGTATTTTTGGTAGAGACGGGATCTCATTATCTTGTAATTTTATCCATTCCACAGGCCATCCTAGCGGTGCTGAGGCTACAGCATCTGAAGGAAATTACTTTCCAAGAGGAATACAGCAGGCTTTTCCCCCCTAACCCCCAACCATTCCCGTAACCTATTAACAAAGCTATAGTAATATGCAGTTCCTTAACGCTCCGTCCTATATGTTACCGTTTATAAGAATTCTTTACATCTGGTATTATATGTGTCTCTGCTTTTGAGCTTGCTATACATATGCAGGTCTGGTGTACGTGATGTAGACCACCTCGGGTATTTTATGGATTCAGCTTTGTTATCTTGATTGCAATGTAGTTACGTACCGGAGGGCACTCAAATATCCTGTGCTCCTGTGCGGTGTATTCCACGTATCTGTCTCTCTGAATCTTACGGCTAAGCAAGCTTTTAAAGACAATCTGTCAGAAAGAAGAGCGGCACTCACCAGGTTGCAGGCATATCAATAATTTATTCAGTCCATATCTGGGTTACACATGCAGGGAGGGAGGGGGTGTACAGCTGGACGACAATCGACTGTTTCACTCAGTCAGAGCTTCAACAGGTCCAAACCTGGACCTGTTGAAGCTCTGACTGAGTGAAACAGTCGATTGTCGTCCAGCTCTGCACCCCCTCCCTCCCTGCATGTGTAACCCAGATATGGACTGAATAAATTATCCATGCTGGACTACTTTGCTTTATATTTTTTTAATACATAGATGACTGCAACGCACTGAGACTGCAAATCCCTTTCCCCTCTATAAATCTGAAGAGACTTGAATGGAGCTCAGCCCATCTCATGGGTGTAACAGATAGTAGATCACTGGAAAGTGCCAATATGGTGCCAACTTAAATCTGTCAGAATAGATGCAATTCATCGAGCATTTCAATGGTAACTCCCGTCGTCACGAGATCTTAAAATGGTATTGTGGGAGAATGCTTATTATATGTATATATAAGCGTTATCTGACAATTCCATCTCATGAAGATGAGATTCGCCATTTAAATTGTCGATTTAATTTTTCAGTTTCCTTTTTATAAAATGCTGCCATTCTTGAGATGTTATAGGGGCTCTTCACTACTGGACAACTCCATCTCAGTCACTGTTTTCTCAAGGTAAAATAACCGCTATACGCACCTCCGGTTCCAGCAATGTCGGCACTGGCTCTCCCGAGGATTGCGTGACATTGTCACTCGATCCCTGCTGCCAGTCAGATCTGGCTTAACTTCTCATCGATCATCCAAAGGAAGTGAGAGGGCAACCACAGCTATCAAATTATGTCCAAACAAGGGGAGGATGAAGCTGGCACTGATTGACCACAGGATCAATTGAACATGAGTATAGGTGATATTATTTCACTGGGTGGAAATTTAGGGATTGGGATGGTTGTCTGATTAGTGGACAGCCCCTTTTCCAAGTTTGTGTTTTGTTTAGGTTGCTTATTACCTTGGAAACCTTCCACTACTGCGAGACAGCAGAACATATGCAGTGCTTATAAGCTCTTTTTTTCTTTCATTGAGCTTGTCTACACTGTTTAAAGCTGGCCAGGGTTTCTTAAATGCATTAGTCAAGGCCAGCCTCGGCACAGTGATTACAAGCTAGACAGCAGTGGTGGTCGGTCTCCTAGGCAACAAGAAGTAAACGAAGTGCCAATATCTCAAGAATGGCTGCGATTTTTAATAAGTAGTTAATCTGACTATTAAAGGGTTATTTCATTCTCCATAGATTAAGTGCCATTCCTTTTTGCACATGTAAAGCTGTTCAATTGTTGTGCCAGACAATAAATTGAGGTTCAGAGAAGCACAAGCCAATTATAAGATTTGGAAGTGTCAGATGTCTTCTCGCGTTAATAAACCTTGTTTACTGTCTCATTATTATAATTGACTTATTGTTCCTATTCTTCCAACTCCAGTTTCTCCTGGAATTCTATGTTGTCCTTATATGTTTATTGTTTACCTTCTTGTAATGATACTTGAGATGCATTAGCATGTTAGTCCAAGCACTGGTACAAGTTAATAAAATGTTATCGTTAGTTATCTACTTTCACTATCTGATATTATTGTGTTTCTTTCATATTTTGAGCCTGTAAGGTTTATTTTGTTGAATTGCTTCTTCAGAGAGTAAGAGGACTTAATCTCTAATGCCACCTATATCAATCCTAAAAGTCAATATTGGGGTCATTCCATATCAAGTGATCCAAATAAGATTTTTTTTTTAACCTGACATCTTTAGATTTTATTTTTTTTGTGAAGTGCAACTTTAGTTAATTACAATTTAAAAGTTTTGAATTTTTCTTCATCAGTTCCTTTTTTACAGACTTCTAGAGTTATGGAAGCGAGAATTTTGTCCTGGTACGGCTTTACATTTGTTATCATATCTCGGGCTAGAACTAAGATAGAGGTGGGAGAGGCATCATTTTTCTCAGAACGGTACCGGCTTTCATTTGATGTCACAAGGCTAAAGTTTCTTTGTTTTGGAGAAATCAAACTTTTGATGTGCAATTGTGGAACAAAATATTTGTTTTAAAACTGTGAAAAATGCCTGTGTGTTACTTGTGTTCTTGGTTATATTTCTACAGAGATTCAACTTGGGACCTATCAAATTTATGTTTTTTATTTACGGTAGTTTGTTTGTATGGGTTTCTTCCTTTTTTTTCTTTTCAAATTACAACTTATTGAATTCAAAAAGGTGATTATATCCTCAAGTGTGATTGAACAAGATTAAAAGAACCAAGATTTTTAACACCTATTTATACATGTGACAATTTTTTTTCTGTTCAATCACTAAACATGTCATTTATGAAGTGTTTAAGAAGAATAGTACTTGAAATCAATAGTAGTAAATAGTAATTGAAATATTTATAATTTATGTTTATATTTATATTATAATTATTAATTATATTTATAATTGAAATCAATGGGGGGGTGTTTTTCTGAACGATGATCACTCAGAATAGTGCTGTGTGTGTATTAGCCCTTAAAGGGATCCTGTCTCCTCCAAAACGCCTCCTAAGCTAGCAAAACATGTCCCTGCAGCATCCTATCACTATTCTCACACTCCTTTTGTCTCCTAAAAGCATCCTGTGAAAGTGCATAAAAACGTTTTAATACTTACTCATTAGTGATTATAATTAGCAGAGTGACTATTCTTTAGTCACCAAGGCGGGCTGTTGTGAAGCTCCAGGGATCCACCCTGTCTCTGTGTGTTCTGCTGTGATGTGCAGGCATTGCCCTCCCCCCTCTCTCTCACTCACAGAATGCAAATCATTAGTCCTGCCTTCAGTTTCAGTTTCACTTAAGCACAGACAGAGAGAGGGCTGGATCCTGGAGCTGCAAAAGAACACCCCCTGGTGACTAAAGAATATGGCCCCTGCTAATTATAATCCCTAATGAGTAAGTATTAAAACGTTTTTCTCCACTTTCACAGGATGCTTTTAGGAGACAAAAGAACTGTGAGATTGGTGCAGGGACATGTTTTGATAGCTTAGGGCGTTTTGGAGGTGACAGGATCCCTTTAATAAGAAAAGCATTTAACTATTAGAGTATATTTATATTCTCTTTAAACCCCATCACCAATATTGTAGTGTTCCGACTCCCTTGATGCCTTTGTACAGACTATTGTTTGTTCAAGAGTGAACATGTCCAGGTATGTCAGGACACGAAAGCTCTGAAGCTCTGTCTTAGTTCCTGACTCTGCGGTGGGCAGATACTTAACATGATTGACAGAGCTGCTGGCCTGTCATCTGCTCTGCATTCAATGTCTACCCCTGTTCATTCTCAGATTGAGATCTAACAAAGCATTATCCTCTGTCCTCTCCTGCTTCTAAGCTGTAATATAAAATAATACAGTGATATCTAAAAATCATGGATTATTTGGTAACTACAGACCCCACACTTTTAGACCACAGGCTGAACAGATCTGAATTCAAGATTTTCAAATTAATGCTATAATCGTTATATATTTTTACATATGATCCCATCGCGATCCCAACATTTAAAAAAAATACATTTTAGAATTTTTTTTTTTATCTCAG
The DNA here is from genome assembly GCA_033576535.1 of Allobates femoralis. Taxonomy (NCBI): domain Eukaryota; kingdom Metazoa; phylum Chordata; class Amphibia; order Anura; family Aromobatidae; genus Allobates; species Allobates femoralis. The sequence continues at coordinate 44,234,703 of JARQOC010000007.1, forward strand.
CATGTCAGACAATGCAAACTGAAATTATCAAATAACAAAATCTCAAAAGAATTAAATATAATTATATTAATATAGAGGTAAAATCATTGGTTCACTTGACATGGAATGACCCATTGACCCTTTAAAGAGCCTTGTCATATGACCAAGGATAAAAGCCCAACAAGAATCTCAATTTGCAGACCTGGTGTTTCGGGGTATTGCCCCTCATCAATGCAAAATATGAGATCTGATTTGTCTGGGTGAGAAGCTTAAAACTGAGATCTAAGGTTTGAGGCCTCTCCTTGTGGAGAGTTTTTGCTATTCTTCACAGATTGTTGGTCCATTTTGGAAATGAGCCATGTTCATTAGCTATAATGGGTGTGGTGTGCGTGCTCTGTGTGTGACAGCATACATCCTAATTAGTGTTGATCGAGTAGTTCAGCATTCAGGTTCGTATTACGGGCCCATCACACGCTACGATATCGTGAACAATATCGTTGAAACGTCACAGGGTTTGAGATGTTCAAACGACGTCGATGCATGTGACATGTCGATACGACCAGCGATAAGTCGGCTGATCGTTGATCGCAGGTTTATGAACCGGACCATAAATCAGTCATTGAATGTCTGTCCAACCTGCAGCATCGGTGAGTGTGACACCTTGATATCTATGTCGTTTACGACTTCGCCTATTCAGAACTGAAGGACGTAGGCGACCAAACGACCGCAAGCATCATTCACTTGTCAGTAGGTGTGACAACTCGATCATTGAACATCGTTCCAGCGATGTAGGTCAAGTCGGATCGTTGGTCGGTTCACCGACACATTGAAGCGTGTAACCCGGCCTTAAATCTAACCAAATACCTTTTGCTATTCGGATATTTGTCCTGAATAGTGAGCATAAATGAAATCAATAGGGAACTCTGTTTATCTGGAGAATCTTATACCCAAATAGTATGCTATTTTTCTAGTGCATTTTTTACACACGGAGTTCCCCATTGACTTGTATTATGTGCACTATTCAGGACGAATATCTGAATACTAAAAGGTATTCGGTTAGACTTATACGAACCTGAATAACAAACTACTCGCTCATCACTAGTCCTAATTAAATGCTCTTCCCAATGAGATCTAACAGTGGAGAGTACCTGTAGATTGGTAACTGTGCAATACTTTAGGGTGAATTTCCATTCTGCAGTTCTAGTTGCAAGAAAGGTTCACATCTGAAGCACCTCCATTCAGATGTTGCTGCTTAGGAATTGATCCTTAGGTCAAGTTCCCACCATGAGTTTTTGGTGAGCTTTTGACTGTGTAAAGACACTAAAAATGCAATGAAAAATCACAACTAATCTAATTTTAGCTGTTGGGTAAGTTTTTGATGTTGCAGATGTTCTGCAGCATTTCTGCACCAAATACTCATCATAGAAACTTTGCCTTTAAATGGGTATTCTCAAGTTATTAAATTGCTTAAATTATACAACTTGAAAATAAGCAAGTTAGCAATTGACTTGCTTTTTCTATATGCTGTTATTCTCCTTATTTGAGACCTTTTATATTTTAAGGGATCCGGTCACCTCCAAAACGCCTCATAAGCTAGCAAAACATGTCCCTGCACCATCCTATCACTAATCTCACACTACTTTTGTCTCAAAAAAGCATCCTGGTAAAGTGCATAAAAACGTTTTATAACTTACTCATTAGTGATGATAATGAGCTGGGGCTATATTCTTTAGCCCCTTGGGCGGGCTCTCTTCATCATAAGATCACGCCCTAATAGGCGTGATCTTTTATTCATATTATATTCAGCGCCTCCCTGCTCTCCTCGGCGATGCCTGGGCTGTAATGGGGCTGTAATGACGCAAATTGCGTCATTTCCGGCATCGGGTGACGTCAGTACACCCACGCTGCATGCGCAGTGCGGTGCAAGAAGCCTTTAGAGCGGCACGGGTGGACTGACGTTACCCAATGCCGGAAATGATGCAATTTGCGTCATTACAATTACAGCCCAGGCAGCGCCGAGGAAAGCAGGGAGGCGCTGAATAGAATATGAATAGAAGATCACGCCTATTGGGGCGTGATCTTATGACGAAGAGGGTCCGCCCAAGGGGGCTAAAGAATATAGCCCCAGCTCATTATTATCACTAATGAGTTAGTTATAAAACCTTTTTATGCACTTTACCAGGATGCTTTTTTGAGACAAAAGGAATGTGAGATTAGTGATAGGATACTGCAGGGACATGTTTTGATAGCTTATGAGGCATTTTGGAGGTGACCGGATCCCTTTAATAGTGAACAGCTAGTTTCCATTGTGCTCAACCACCACAGTTTGCCCACACCCTGGATGAAAGTGATCAATAGTTAAATTTTAGGAAAATTTTACTTTTAACATACCAGTCAGCTCTTTTGAGCCTGCCTCTTTTTTCGCCATGAACCTGCCAATTTCAATAAATGCTGTTGGCAATCTACTAGTTGGGGGGAGCTTGAGAATTCTCCCAAATAGCAGAACTTTTTTTTTTGCAAGAGGTATGTAAGCTGCTGACTCTGCTCTCTATTAGGCTGGAATCACATTAGCTTGTGTGAGGATCGCATCGCACTACCCAGACTGGCCGCAGCTCTCCTGACCTGAGTGTAACAGCTGCATAGAAAGGCATGAAGCTGACACGCTTAGGTCAGGAGAGCCGACAGCCAATTTGATCCTTGACATGCGATCTTCACGTGAGTCATATAGCTGTGTGTCTCAAGCCTTTAGCACACATGCATAATTTGCTGAGACGAGTATGCATGTACATGGGATGGTTTAGAGGAGACAACTGTTGGTTGAACTAGCATTGTTTTGACCTCTGTCTAATCTGTATGGTGTTTGTAGAATCCGAAAAGTATCCTTTTATATTAAATAATGCTGTTTAACAATTACTAACTATGGGGATGGGTGTCTGTTTCTCTTTTGTCCTCTCCATCCTCTCCACTCTCTTGGCTCCATTCCTTATGCTTCCTTACCACTCCTTGACCCATTATTTCCATTCATCATTGATTCAAGGCGGGACAAGCTGTACTGGCCTACCAACGCTATCGCCTGGGCTCTGACTCCGCATTGTTCTCTCAGGACTACATGGACCCAAGCCAAGATCAAGGGCCTCCTTATCCCCCTATGCCAGCAATGATGACTTAGATCCTTCTGCTGGCTACCAGCAGCCTCCCACAGATGCCTATGATGCAGGCACACAGGGCTACCAGGCCCAGGATTACTAAAGCACCTCCTTCAAGGAACTTTCATTGTCCGACAGGCGCACAACTCCTCAGTTTGCAATTGGTTGCTGCCTCTCTGTTAGTGAAAGATAAAAAAGAAAATAAAAAAAAAAGTCCTTATTTTTTATGATCGGATCCAGGACAGGATCTATTGTTATTTTTATGTTTGTTTGTAAATACCTTTTTTTTTTTTTTTTTTTTTTTTTTTTTTCTGTTGTGTGTGTGTGTGTGTTCTAGATCCTAAGCTTTTTGCAATTCTGCCAGGTTTACTCCATATCATTCCTTGAGTCGTTATTATGAGTCTGTTATTCTGATTTGCAAGATGATTATTTCCAATCCTTGTTGAATTCTCCTTTATGTAATATTCTGCAGTGCTGGAGTTGGATGTCCACCAGCTATAACTAAAAGTTTTAAACATTCCCAGGTTTATAGAATATACAATTTAAATGGGATTCTTCAGGATTAAAGAGAAGTCGCAAAAGTTAACAAAAAAACACTGTTCTTTATCAAAAGGAGTATCTGATTCCTCCATCTATTGTCCAGCATAGTCAGATGGAGGGAAATAATGCATCCGCCGTCCAGCATACTCAGAAATGATGCACACACTGCCCGGCATAGCTGGATGGACAGAAATGATGCACCCACTGTTCAGCTTAGTCAGATGGATAGAAATGATGCACCCACTGTTCAGCTTAGTCAGATGGGCAGAAATGATGCACCCACTGCCCGGCATAGCTGGATGGACAGAAATGATGCATCAACTGTCCAGCTTAGTCAGATGAATAGAAATAATGTACCCACTGTCCGGCATAGTTGGATTGATAGAAATGATGCACCCACTGTCCAGCGTAGTTGAATGGACAGAAATAATGCACCTATTGTCCAGCATAGTCGAATGGATAGAAATGTTGCACCCACTGTCCTGCATAGTCGAATGGACAGATATGATACACCTATTGTCCAGCATACTCGAATGGATAGAAATGTTGCACCCACTGTCAATCATAGTTAGATTGATACAAATGATACATCCACTGTCCAGCATAGTCGATGGATAGAAATGATGCACCCACTGTTCAGCTTAGTCAGATGGATAGAAATGATGCACCTACTGTTTAGTTTAGTCAGATGGATAGAAATGATGCACCCACTGTTCAGCTTCGTCAGATGGATAGAAATGATGCACCCACTGTTCAGCTTAGTCAGATGGATAGAAATGATGCACCCACTGTCCAGCATAGTAGGATGGATAGAAATGATGCACCCACTGTCCAGCATAGTCGGATAAAAACAAATCGAAATGATGCACCCACTGTCCAGCATAGTCAAATGGATAGAAATGATGCACCCACTGTCCAGCATAGTCAGATGGATAGAAATGATGCACCCACTGTCCAGCATAGTCGATGGACAGAAATGATGCATCCACTGTTCAGCTTAGTCAGATGGATAGAAATGATGCACCTACTGTTTAGTTTAGTCAGATGGATAGAAATGATGCACCCACTGTTCAGCTTCGTCAGATGGATAGAAATGATGCACCCACTGTTCAGCTTAGTCGGATGGATAGAAATGATGCACTCACTGTCCAGCATAGTCGGATGGATAGAAATGATGCACCCACTGTCCAGCTTAGTCGGATGGATAGAAATGATGCACCCACTGTCCAGCTTAGTTGGATGGATAGAAATGATGCACCCACTGTCCAGCATAGTCGGATGGATACAAATGATGCACCCACTGTCCAGCATAGCTGGATGGATACAGATGAATCATCCACTGTCCAACATAGTTTGAGTGATAGAAATGATGCATTGTGTAGATCATCAGTGTATATGCTTATATAAGTAGCCTGCTGTCCATCTGTAAAGGACAATGATAAAATTCAAGGAATGGCAGAAATAAATAAGTTGTAGGTCAGAGGGGAAATAAAGTTTGGCAGGACCTGACAAAAACGTCATCCACTAGCAGTATTAGAACAGTTATGCAGGTAAATGCCCAGTACTGGTAGTTGGTGTTGAGTATAACACCACAGAGTTGATGTGGTTCTAGGAAAATGTTCTAATTCCACATTCCTTTTAATACCAGAAAACCATTCACTTTCTCCAGTTTAAAAAAAAAAAAAAGTTTCAATTGAAAATTTTTTTTTTTTAATAAGTATTGAAATTAGATGTGATAATCTGCACATAAATACACACAGAAGACGTTTCTCATTGTGTTTTGACTGTGATCATATGGCTCATCAAGGTAGTACTGAGGGCACCAGTTACCTCTTTTCCTCATACCAACCTGAGATAAAAACAGTTAATCTTCTAAAAACATCAGAGTGTGGAATAAGTAGAAGTTAAACACTTTTTTTAAACAATTAAGAATTTATTCAAAGCCTTTTATTGAGAATTTTGCCATTTCTTCCTAAAATTAAACCAAATACTCCTTTACCAATTTGGAGTGATAGAATATTTTTAGTGGAACGTGCTCAGTTTTGTTCGAGGAAAAACTGCTTTTTTTTCTTTCTTCTTCAAAGGGCTCCAGGATGAGAAAAATATGGCTGCTTTCTGTTAATAGTTCTCTACTTATCCTTAACCTGTGTGTAGTTTTTCCATTTTACGCCGATAATTTCATTGTACCAGAGCTACAATAACAGGCACAGTTTATGGACAGGTATGCATTCTCTAGAGAAAAAGTCACCACATATTTCTAATCCTGTACAATCTCATTAAAAGATATGGCTGCTCCATTAAGAGGTTATCAGATGACTGTATAGATATTTTTTTCATTATGATTATGTGCCTAAGAACTAACTGGCAGGACAACCTATTTAAGATAAATAGATGTATTTTGACTGAAAGAGAAAAGAAAATGTGTGGTAGAGTTTCTGTAAAAGTCCTGGATCCATTAGGCTTCCGCAGCCTTTATGTATCACTGTCCATGGTATGCTGCAGATTGAATTACCAGCGCCTCCAGCAAAGTCGCTAACTTCTCTCTTCTCCTGAAGTTTTCTAAACTGAAATATACAAATTCCTGAGGTGTACTGACTTATCTGTGGTCACTTATTCTGCTGTCAGCTATGTACTGTCATACATAGAGGCTATAGAAGCAAAACAGTTCAGCATTTATAACAAGATCCCATATTCATTTTGGCCAAAAAGCCATGCATTTAACTAAAAACAAATCCATAACTATGTCCATGTTAAGTTCATATACATCTAAGTAATTGGAAATCTGTGATCAAATAATTCTTGGACCTTGTATATAAGAGAAAGTTCTAAGTATGTTTATAATTTAGCAATATAAATGTGTATATATGATTATATAAATGCCCTATTGACATTGCTGAAATAATTACAATACCTCAGTCTGTGTAGAGTGTTGTTATCCTAATGTTGTTGTTAGCTTAAGGACCATTAATTAGATAGCTAAATGTAAATGCCTTTATTAAAGAAGAGAAAGGCCTCCGTCCAATTGATCTTTGCTTGCCACATGGTATGTTTCATAACACTGTACATTGTTGGAAGAGGATTCTTATGACCTGGATTTCATCTGGCAAAAGTGTTGTGTGGCACAAAAAAACAATTTTTAGAAGAACAGGAGCCCGAAGCCAAATTGCCCTATGCAAGCAACGAAGGGTGATCATGGGAATCAATAGAAGAATAACTGTTTTTTTAAGTTTGCAGAGCCATCTTGGATATGTCATTTGCCAAATGTATGTTTGCTTCAGTTGAAAAGACCTCTACATCCTTGTAAGTGTTAAATAAAACATCCAATTGGGAAGTCTGAGTTCTAGTGGTATGAAAGGGAACCGTCATCTTATTAAAGTCAATGCATTATCTTCGTACTGTTTGGTCAATTTATCATCAGTATAGAGACATATAGAATTAGACATAAAATGGTCTCTTGTTTTTGGCTAATTGTGTATTTCTGTTTCTGACAAATTCTGTTACTGGTCTAAAACATTTCGTCACACTTTGCCGCCTCCACTGTTTGGTTTCCCTGGAGGTGAGCATGTACAGCAGCATTCACTGAAAAAAATTGAATTGGATTGATACAACCTTTTCCCCCATAATACATTCTACTTTTGAACCTATTGTCCTAGTTGTGGATACACCGAACCGATAATGGTAATGATTTCACTACACCATTAACTAATATCTGTATTTACACACAGTACTGAGCAAGATTTTATGCAGTTTGGGAAATGTGCTGCAAAGTAAGGCAGCTTTCATTCACATCAGCATTTTTGTACAATAACGGCAGATTCGGCAGGGTTGGCGCATCTGCCACCAAACGGCACACTTGCGGCAAGCCCCATTCATTCCATATGGGACTTGTGGTCAGGTGCGGCAAGTGTGGTTTTGCCAGATCCGGCACTTGCGCCAGCGCAAACAAAACGCTGCTAACAGCGCTTTTTTGACTTGCTGCAAGTGCCGGATCTGGCTAAACCACATCTGACTGCAAGTCCCATAGGGAATGAATGGGGCATGCCACAAGTGAGCTGTTACACGGTAGATGTGGTAAAACTGACAGGTCAGCCGCAAATGTCAAATAACCCTGATGTGAAAGCAACCTAATACTGCTTTTAAAACTGTTTGGTGTGACCACCCAAAGTGTTATTAAAGGTACAGTTGCACGTAGTTTTCTATGGAATTTTAGAGAGTTCAAAATATCTTAGAGAACTAACCACACATCTAGATGCAGACTTGCACAAATCCTTCTGTATTTTTATGTATCGTGTGTTGTAATCCCACCCATACTTCATGTTAAGATCAGGGCTCTGTGGGAGCTATATCATCACTTCTAAAGCTGGTTTCACACTGCAGTTGTTTCCCTGATCAGGTTCCATCCGGGTTGTGTGCCAAAACCAGGTGAGGAACTTGCAGAGAAAAAACATAATTGAGAGATTGACACCTGTCCTGAGTTTTGGAGACACTCTTGGTTTTGGCACACAAAACGGATAGACACTGATCAGGGAAAAAACTGTAGTGTGAAACAAGCCTCAGGCTGGCTTCACACCACGGCAGTGTCCGATCCGGGGCTGTCAGGGATGAACCTGACAGCCTCGGACCGGATCAGCACACAGAACCAGAGGGCAAATATCCCCTCCGGTCCGGTGTGCAGCTGGACGCCGCTGCCAATGATTCAGGACCGTGGCTCGCAGGGAGCTAGCCGTGGTCCTGAGATAACAGCGGCGTGCAGCCGCCAGTATCCAGTTCCCGGATCGGGGCAATCCGGCCCCATAGGCTCCCATGTTAGGGAGCGCCGGATTGTACCGGATCTGGGGGAATTTGGGAGAAGCCAATATGGAGAGATATTTCTCCCTGGACACCAAACCGATGCAAGCAACGGTTTTGTGTCCAGGAGAAAAATCCAATATCTCCCCAGATTCTTCCAGAGAGATGGAAACCGGATGGCAGCTATAGGATATTATGGGGCCAAAATCCGGGCCGGGACTGTCTGGTTTTCACCGGCCAGCCCTGAATCGGATCTTGCCGTGGTGTGAAGCCAGCCTTAGACTCCTTGTTCTTTAACCCCTTCACAACCTTTTACATACATGTACGTCAACGTTTGTGACCCTGCTCTGAGTGCAAGGTCGCATCTTTCCAGGCAGATGATAGCTGATAAGCCATCATGTGCCTTTATTAGCCATAGTTGGGGCTGGGCTGTTAACCATTAAATGCTGCTGTCAATCTCTGACAGCAGCATTTAACGCACGGGGCACTTCATTTCACACGCCAATCACCTCGCAAGTGGCTGTAATTGCAGGATGCCCATAGGTTGCCAGGACAGTCAAGGACCAACTGAAGACCTCTGTGCCTGTCAGTACACTTCTTATGTGACAGCAGGCATTTAGCTGGCATTCTTAGATCACAATTTTCACTGTACGTTAACAGTGCTCATCCACTACAATGCATACCACAAGTGATCAGACAATCACCGCTTCAAGTCCCCTAAAGGGAGTATTAAATACAGTACAAAAGTTTGTGAAAAAAGTAAATTCAAATCTACCCCCTTGTGCCCCATTAAAGAAGACAGTTTAAAAAAAAAAATACATAGATTTGGTATTGCTGCATTTGTAAAAGTCCAGTCTATTAAAATATAGAATAAATTAAACCAATTTGTAAACAGGCTAACAAGAAAGAAATGTAGAACGCCATAATTGACCCCCAAAGAGCACAGATCTCAACATCATCAAATCTGTCTGAAGAGACTTAAGGATTTGCCTAATGATCAGTGATTTTTGCCATCACATGCAGTGCAAAGGATGCTATGATGTGTTGGTCTTAAAGGGAAAAATTTACTTTTTAAATTTTTGTTACAAGGCTACACAAATTGCTGAACACAGAGGTCAGAAGTATTAATGATCAATCTTAACTATGGTAAATGCATAGGTTCATACCAGACTAGGCTTGAGCAGACGCTGTGCATTTCTTCTCTATTGGATCATGGGTCCTTACCTAAAAAGATAGGCTATAACTTAAATAGTGTAAATTTAAAGGGCTTGCCCACTACTAGGACAACCCCCTCTGATTTTATTTGTTTCCACTGGGTAAGATAAAAGAGCCTGCTCTCACCTCCTGTGCTGGTGCTGTTCCAGTGGTGTCAGTAATCACATTCATTGTGACATCACTCAAGCTGTGTCCAATCACAATTTCTCTATCGCAACAGAGACTGGAGCAATCAACACGAAGTGAGTGGTAGCCGCGGCCCTTACTTAATGTTGATTAGTTCATTTGTCCAAAGGTGGGGAGAAGGAAGCCAGAGTGACGTCACAATTAATTTGATTACCGACATGGCTGGAACAGCACCAGCGTGGGAAGTGAGTATAAGATTTTATTATTTTACCTGGGAGAAACAAGTGGAATCAAAAGGTTTGTCCTAGTAGTTGACAGTTCCTTAATTCCCACAATAAGTCTTTGACACCGCATATTTTTAATGTGCAAAATGAAAAGCAGTCTTAGACTATGTGCCCACAGGGTATTTCTGCTGCGTTTTTGGTGATCTGTTTCTACAGCAAAAGCGGATCACACACAGCATTTAATCTGTGAATTTAAAAATACTGTTTCCACATGATCATTTTTAGGTGGTCCATTTTGCTGCAGAGATTGACTGCGCTCAAAAACGAGCATGTCATCAACTTGTTAGTTTTTGAGCTGCATTTCCTTCATTGACTCATTCTAATTCTTCAAAAAACGCTGCACAAAGGCAGCGAAAACGCACCAGGAATGCAATACATTTGGTGCGTTTTTCTAAAACCAGCTGCTTTGGTGCAGCTGAAAACGCAGCACAAAATAAACACCCAGTGGGCACAGAGCCATATAGTCCTACCCAAATGGATGAGGGTTATAAAGAACAAATCTCATGGCCACTTTGTGGGATTGTCTTTTAATTTTTATTCATGCGGAGTAAACTGATCTGCGGTGCATTTTTTTTTAAGCCACATGTCACTTTCTCTTGGAGGTTTGGATCTTCCCATAGAATTGCATTAGATATAGAAAATCTTCACTTGTAAAATGCATGTGTGTTTTTTATGCGTTTCTCCTGTAGAAAGCACATGTGAAATCTACATATGACTGAATAAAGTTTTGTAAAAACTAACAATAGCAGGAAATTTTAAAACCAAAGCAGCTATGTTTAATGCATGACAAACCAAGAATGCGAAAACCACAACTGAAATGGGAAATGAATGCAATGAAAAAAAAATGCAGGTAGCCTAATTAGTACAGAAAATCTGCATTATCAAAACCTCAGCAAATACTCATCGTACAAATTTGGCCTAAAAGTTTAGTTACCCTCTATGTAGTTAACTAAGGGGCCTTTTACGTCAGCGTTTTCGCTGATGTGCGGCAGATTTGCTGCATCTGCCGCCTAACGCCCGCACTTGTAGCCAGATCCGATAAGCCTCATGCATTGTCTATGGGGCTTGCGACAAGTGCAGTTACGCTGGATCGCCCGGATCCAGCCATGGAAAAAAAAAAGCTGCAAGCAGCGTTTTTTTTTTCGCGGCCGTAAGAACCAGATGTTCCGCATCCGGCAGAACTGCGCTTGCCGCACCAGACTGCAAGCGCCATAGACCATGCATGGGGCTTGCCGAATCCGGGCCCCAAGTGCGGCCGTTAGTCGGCAGATGCGGCGCCACCTGCCGGGTTGGCCGCACATCAGCGAAAACGCTGATGTGAAAGAGCCCTAATGTAGTTAATTGATCTAATTTATCCACCAGGTTATTCTTGATTCAGTACATCTAAACCCAACATAAAGCAAGGCTTCTTAAAAATGTATACACTTATCTTTCTCACAATAAAATAAATTCAGTACATGTAATGTTCCCCAGCATTCTCTTACAACCAACGTCAGGAAGTTGCAGAGAGTGAGCGGCTCAGGTGGTGGATATGGTTTGCCGGCGGGGGCGTGGCTCGGCGGTTCTTCCAAGAACCAAATGAGTGTTCATTTTTAAGTTCATGCGGTCATGGAGATGATTATATTAGAAGCTGGGCTCTGGGGGTAAGACTCCCCCAGATGGGTGTTACGAGGGGGCTTCCCCCCCCTTCTTTCCTTAAAATGTATTAGTGGGCGTGGCAAGGTTATTCGGTAGGCGTGCGCTATAATAGATCTTGGAACCCCCAGAACCCTGCTTCTAATATAATCACCTCCATGACCACCTGGACTTAAAAATGAACGCTCATTCAGTTCTTGATAGACCCACTCCTGATAGCAAACCATGCTCACCACCTGAGCTACTCACTCCCTGCAACTTCCTGCCATCAGTTGTAAAACTATGCAAGGTTTCCCTTGATCATGACGATTTTGATACTTGAAGGTAATCTATAATTTTCTTGGTCCACTTGGCTTAGGCTCTGTTCACATAGTGATTAACAAAACCCGACAAGGCACCATTATAAAGGAGGCAATCCCCCCAGGCTTAATGGCCCTAGAGAAGGTGCACTATGCAGGAAATATTTGTCATGTGCATTTTTGAAGAACACAAATTCAAGTACCAATCAAATAAATGTAAGATTTTATTGTGCAAAACTTAAAAACAAGTTGAAGGTAGAGTTAAAAACAGGGTGGTCTTATCCAACATAGTGGGAGGCTCAATCCCATGAAATACAATCGTGTATCAGTATAGTCATATACCGTGTTTCCCCGAAAGTAAGCCCCCCCCCCCCCGATTGTAAGGCCGCCTAGGGGTAAGGCTGCTTTCACATAACGATTTTAGCATTTCCGATGCTGTCCGATGAAAATCGGACAGCATCGGACCGATTTTCGGACCCCATGTATGCCTATGGGCATCGGACCGAATCGGATGTGCACTAAATGCCATCCGATCTGGTCCGATCCGAATCTGTCCGATTTTTTTATCGGTGCAAAAATCGGAGCTTGCTTCGATTTTTGCACCGAAAATAAAATCGGACAGATTCGGATCGGACCAGATCGGATGGCATTTAGTGCACATCCGATCCGACCCGATCAACTTAACATGGGGCCCTATGGAGAAGGGTCCGAGGAAACATCTCATGTCTCCTCGGACCGATTTTAGTGTACTGAGCATGCTCAGTACACTAAAATCGCTCCAAAAGTGAATGAATGGGTTAATTAAAAATAAAAAAATCTATGCTCACCTGTCCACGAGGCCCCCGACGTCTCCCGGCATCTCCGGTGTCTCCAGGTATCTTGCCGTCTGTGCTGATAAGACCTGCCGTGATGTCACAATCACATGACTGCCAGGAACCAATAGCCGGCAGTCATGTGATTGTGACATCACGAGAGGTCCTGGCAGCACTGAGACAGAACAGCAAGGCACCGGGGGCCAAGAGGGGAGACACAGGGGATGAGAGGACCGGGGCCAAGAGGTGAGACACAGGACCGGGGGCCAAGAGGGGAGACACAGGACCGGGGGCCAAGAGGGGAGACACAGGGGATAAGAGGAAAGGACCGGGGGCCAAGAGGGGAGGACCGGGCGATAAGAGGAGAGGACAGGGGGCCAAGAGGGGAGACACAGGGGATAAAGAAGAGGACTGGGGGAGAGACTGACAGCTCTCAGGGAGCGATCTGACAGGAGGGCGGGCATCCTATTTTCTGTCGGAATCGGATGCCTATTTGGCACCCGATTCCAGGCATTAGAAGAATCCGATGCTGTCCGATTTATATCGGACAGCATCGGATTTTACAAAAATCGTAGTGTGAAAGTAGCCTAAAGGGGGCCTGCTAATGTAAGGCCTCCCCCGAATATAAGGCCTTACAACCTGGGGGACTAATGTAAGGCCCCCCTAATGCTGCTGCTGCTCACATCTTACCCTCCAGGGTCTTCTTGCAGCAGCCAGCGCGTCGGTCCTCCGTTCTCGTCTTCAGCTGTCTCCCGGATCATGTGACCGGCTGGTCGCACTAGCAATGACGTAATGCGCTGCGACGGGTCACATGATCCGGAGACAGCTGAAGACGGGAATGGAGGACTGACGCGCTGGCTGCTGCAAGAAGACCCTGGAGGGTAAGATGTGAGCAGCGGCAGCAGCAAAGGGGGGGGGGGGCTCAGAACACTGTTCAGGGGAAGTGTGCCACACTGCTGGGGCTTTATCCACTGCTGGGGCCTGTATACCCTGTGTACCACACTGCTGGGGCTGTATTCCCTGTGTACCACACTGCTGGGGCTGTATTCCCTGTGTACCACACTGCTGGGCTGTATACCCTGTGTACCACACTGCTGGGCTGTATACCACACTGCTGGGGCTGTATACCCTGTATACCACACTGCTGGGTCTGTATACTCTGTGTACCACACTGCTGGGCTGTATACCACACTGCTGGGCTGTATCCACTCTGCTGGGGCCTGTATACCCTGTGTACCACACTGCTGGGGCTGTATACCCTGTGTACCACACTGCTGGGGCTGTATACCCTGTGTACCACACTGCTGGGCTGTATACCACACTGCTGGGGCTGTATACCCTGTGTACCACACTGCTGGGCTGTATACCACACTGCTGGGGCCTGTATATCCTGTGTACCACACTGCTGGGCTGTATACCACACTGCTGGGGCCTGTATATCCTGTGTACCACACTGCTGGGCTGTATACCACACTGCTGGGGGTCATATACCTGTGCTGGGGGCTGTATACCGGGGTGGCGGTCTGCTGTATTTCCCACCTTCGGCTTATACATGAGTATATACGGTGTGTGTGTATGTGAGTAGGCTGGGGCTGCCAATATAAGACCCCCCCGAAAGTAAGACAGGGGGCCACTTTTGGCCCCCAAAAAAATGTAAGACAGGGTCTTACTTTCGGGGAAACACGGTAGCATAAAAAAAAAGTACCCATGCAAGGGTCCATACACAAACAGCAGAGGGGTCTCATCAAAGTCGGGACAACAAATAATACAAAGTATATTTAAACATTGGGAAGGTGCACTATATGTCACATATAAGTCCCTAAACTATAAATGACCTATAAAGTATGGACTCACTTAGCAGCAATAAATGCAGTGATGGCAGTCTCAAAAGTGCAAGTGCATAATTACCATGTGCATATATTACAATTGTAGAAATGGAGAAATACACCATATTCCAAATTATTATGCAAATATTCTTTTTCTGTGATTTTCCTAAATGGTCGTTGCAAATGACAAGTCTGTAATAAGTCATCACTCGTTAGAGTATACATCGACTTTTATTGAAGAAACCTCTAATGAGAACAGCATAATGTTCAAAAGTAAAAAAAAACTCTAAATGCACTGTTCCAGATTATTAGGCACAGTAGAGTTTCTAAACATTTGATATGTTTGAAAGAACTGAAAATGCTTATTTGTTGAATGTGCAGCATTAGGAGGTCACATTCACTGAAATAAAAAGCTATTTAACTCCAAAACATCCTAACAGGCCAAGTTACATGTTAACATAGAAACCCTTCTTTGATATCACCTTCACAATTCTTGCATCCATTGAACCTGTGAGTTTCTGGAGAGTTTCTTCTTGTATTTCTTTGCATGATGTCAGAATAGCCTCCCAGAGCTGCTGTTTTGATGTGAACTGCCTTCCACCCTCATAGATATTTTGCTTGATTATATTTCTAAGGTTATCTATAGGGTTGAAATCAGGGGAAGATGGTGGCCACACCATGAGTTTATCTCCTTTTTATGCCCATAGTAGCCATTGACACAGAGGTATTCTTTGTAGCATGAGATGATGCATTGTCATGCATGAAGATGATTTTGCTCCTGAAGGCACGTTTTTGCTTTTTTGTACCATGGAAGAAATGTCTCAATCAGAAACTCTATATACTTTGCAGAGGTCATTTTCACACCTTCAGGGACCTTTAAAGGGAACCTGTCACCTGGATCTAAGCCCCTACACTATCACTACCTGTCCCTGCACCTTCCTAGCTGCTCCCTATCTATCCCTCTCTGAGCTAAATCCGCCCTATAAAACTGCAGAAAAATAATTTATAACTTACAGAAGTCCCTGAGGCTGGGGACTGAGAAGGCGGCGCCAGGCTCCATTCAGCCTCTCCTCCATGCAGCAGCACACGCCCCGCTGGGCGGCGTTATTCTTTCTTCATCGCCGCCTCCTCCATTTGGAATCTCTGCTCTACATCTATCATGTTGTGGTGATGCGACCTCGATGTGTCCCCTGACTGAGACACAGCATATGGGAGATTGTATCTTCTGCTCGGTAGCAGCACACACAGGGTGAGCTGCTGCTGGAGCTAAGTGCTGATTGAAATCACTGACCTCCAGGTGTGCGGGTGAATAGGAGATGATATGTGCTGCCCTGGGCTGTGGGGAGGGGGTGGAGTGTGTCAGGACAGCAGCAGGAGCTGCTGGGATTGTATGAGGTTCTACTCGGCTGTGCCCCGGTGTAACAGGCCAGACTAACCCCCCCGACTAGAATATACTCGGGGCTAAAGTGGCCTAGGCCAGATTATACTCCTCCGTATACCACAGCAGCTGTAGATCAGGGCTCCAAGCAACACATGGGGGCCCGAGGCAGCACAAAGTGGCCCCAGGCAGCAGAAAGTGGCCCTACGCAACATACAGGGGCCCCAGGCAGTGCTAGGGCCCCAGGCAGTGCTAGGGCCCCAGGCAGTGCTAGGGGCCCTAGGCAGTGCACAGGGCCCCAGGCAGCACAAAGTGGCCCCAAGCAGCACAAAGAGGCCCCAGGCAACATACAGGGGCCCCAGGCAGTACTAGGGGCCACAAGCTACACACAGGATCCCAGGCTACACACAGGGGCCCCATGCAGCATACAAGGACCTCAGGCAGTGCACGGGGCCCCAGGCAGTGCACGGGGCCCCAGGCAGTGCACAAGGCCCCAGGCAGCACAAAGTGGCCCCAGGCAGCACAAAGTGGCCCCAGGCAACATACAGGGGCCCCAGGCAGTACTAGGGGCCCCAGGCTACACACAGGGTCCCAGGCTACATACAGGGGCCCCATGCAGCATACAAGGGCCCCAGGCAGTACAAAGGGGTCCCAGGCAGCGCATGGGGGCCAGAGGCAGCACACAGGGGCCCCAGGCAGCACAAAGTGGCCCCGGGTGGCCCACTGCCTGGGGCCCCTGTATATTGCCTGGGGTCACTTTGTGCTGCCTGGGGCCCTTGTATGCTGCATGGAGCCCTTGTGTGTAGCCTGGGATCCTGTGTGTAGCCTGGGGCCCCTGGTACTGCCTGTGGCCCCTGTATGTTGCCTGGGGCCACTTTGTGCTGCCTGGGGCCCTGTGCACTGCCTGGGGCCCTTGTATGCTGCATGGGGCCCCTGTGTGTAGCCTGGGATCCTGTGTGTAGCCTGGGGCCCCTGGTACTGCATGGGGCCCCTGTATGTTGCCTGGGGCTACTTTGTGCTGCCTGGGGCCCTGTGCACTGCCTGGGGCCCTTGTATGCTGGCTGGGGCCCCTGTGTGTAGCCTGGGATCCTGTGTGTAGCCTGGGGCCCCTAGTACTGCCTGGGGCCCCTGTATGTTGCCTGGGGTCACTTTGTGCTGCCTGGGGCCACTTTGTGCTGCCTGGGGCCCTGTGTACTGCCTGGGGCCCCGTGTACTGCCTGGGGCCCTTGTATGCTGGCTGGGGCCCCTGTGTGTAGCCTGGGATCCTGTGTGTAGCCTGGGGCCCCTGGTACTGCATGGGGCCCCTGTATGTTGCCTGGGGCCACTTTGTGCTGCCTGGGGCCCTGTGCACTGCCTGGGGCCCTTGTATGCTGGCTGGGGCCCCTGTGTGTAGCCTGGGATCCTGTGTGTAGCCTGGGGCCCCTAGTACTGCCTGGGGCCCCTGTATGTTGCCTGGGGTCACTTTGTGCTGCCTGGGGCCACTTTGTGCTGCCTGGGGCCCTGTGCACTGCCTGGGGCCCTGTGCACTGCCTGGGGCCCCGTGTACTGCCTGGGGCCCTTGTATGCTGGCTGGGGCCCCTGTGTGTAGCCTGGGATCCTGTGTGTAGCCTGGGGCCCCTGTGTGCTGCCTCGGGCCTCCATGCACTGCCTCGGGCCCCCATGCACTGCCTGGGGCCCCTAGCACTGCCTGGGGCCCCTGTATGTTGCGTAGGGCCACTTTCTGCTGCCTGGGGCCACCTTGTGCTGCCTCGGGCCCTCATGCATTGCTTGGGACCCTGTGCACGGCTTGGGGCCCTGATCTACAGCTGCTGTGGTATACGGAGAGTTATAATCTGGCCTAGGCCTGTTTATACCCCGGGGTATAGTTTGGGCTAGGCCAGTTTATACCTCGGGTATATTCTGGTCGGAGGGTTAGTCTGACCTGTTACATCAGAATCTGGAGGTCTGTGAATACCTGAACTGTATGCTGTGTGAGTAAATACCTGAGTCACTGCCTTCTGTCGTGCCGATCCTAACCGCTACCTTACAGTGTAAAGTGGGTGGGAGATTCCAAATGGAGGAGGCGGCGATGAAGAAAGAATAACGCTGCCCAGCGGGGCGTGTGCTGCTGCATGGAGGAGGGGCTGAATGGAGCCTGGCGCCGCCTTCTCAGTCCCCAGCCTCAGGGACTTCTGTAAGTTATAAGTTATTTTTCTGCAGTTTTATAGGGCGGATTTAGCTCAGAAAGGGATAGATAGGGAGCAGCTAGGAAGGTGCAGGGACAGGTAGTGATAGTGTAGGGGCTTAGATCCAGGTGACAGGTTCCCTTTAAAGGGGCCTACCAGCTGTCTACCCATGATTCCGGCCCAAAACATGACGACTCCACCTGCTTGCTGACGTCGCAGCCTTGTTGGGACATGGTGGCCATCTACCAACCAAACACCACTCCATCCATCTGGACCTTCCAGGGTTGCTCGGCACTCATCAGTAAACAAGACTGGTTGAAAATTAGTCTTCATGTATGTCTGGGCCCACTGCAACCGTTTCTGCTTGTGAGCACTGTTTAGGGGTGGCCAAACAGTAAGTTTATGCACCACAGCAAGCCTTTGAAGGATCCTACATCTTGAGGTTTGAGGGACTCCAGAGGCACCAGCAGCTTCAAATGTCTGTTTGCTGGTTTGTAAGGCCTTTTTAGCAGATGCTCTCTTAATCTGATGAGTTTGCCTGGCAGAAACCTTCCTCATTCTGCCTTTATCTGCACAAACACATCTGTGCTCAGAATCAGACACATCTCTTCATGCTTAAGGTTTCCTGCAATATCTAATGTTTTCACCCCTTGTATAAGGCCTTGCACTATTTGTTGCTTTTTGGCAGCAGCGAGATCCTTTTATTTTCCCATGTTTCTTGAAAACTGTGGCCTGCTCAATATTGTGGAACACAGTTTTCCTTTTATTGGGATCACCTGCCAAACTAATTATCACAGGTATCTGACATTGGTTTCAGTGATCCAAAGAACCCTGTGACACAATACCATCAATGGGTTTCATTGACAAAAAAAACCCTATGACACTTAAAGGGATCCTGTCACCTCCAAAACGCCTCCTAAGGCTGGTTTCACACTGCGGTCAGATCAGGTCAGGTTTTGTGTTCCAAAAGCAGGAGTGACTCCAAAACCTAGAACAGGTGTCAATCTTTCAATTATACTTTTTCTCTGCAAGTTCCTCTCTTGGTTTTGGAACACAAAACCTGACCTGATCTGACCGCAGTGTGAAACCAGCCTAAGCTACCAAAACATGTCTCTGCAGCAAATTATCACTAATCTCACACTCATTTTGTCTCTTAAAAGCATTTTGTGAAAGTGCATAAAAACGTTTTAATAATTTACTCATTAGTGATTATAATTAGCAGGGGCTATATTCTTTAGCCCTTAGGGCATGTTGTTTTGCAGCCTGAATGATCCAGCCCTCTCTGGGCAGCTTCTGCTGTGATGTAGAGCTGAAGGCAGGACTAATGATTTGCATTCTGTGAGTGACAGAGAAGGGGGAGGGCAATGCCTGCACAAGCAAACAGACAGAGAGAGGGTGGATCCTCGAGGCTGCAAAACAACACGCCCTAAGGGCTAAAGAATATAGCCCCTTGTAATTCTAATGCCTAATGAGTAAGTATTAAAACATTTTTATGCAGTTTCACAGGATGCTTTTAGGAGACAAAGTGAGTGTGAAATTAGTGATAGGATGCTGCAGGGACATGTTTTGGTAGCTTCGGAGGCGTTCTGGAGGTGACAGGATCCCTTTAAAACCAATATGCATAATAATTTGGAACATGGTGTATTGCAGGCAAACCATCAAAAGCTGAGTGAAACATACCAATGGATAAAGTACAAAAAAGATCAATGTGAGCCAGCCATCTAGATGAAAAGGAGGGACACAGAACTGCCCAATGTACGTTTTACCTGTATTAATACAGGTTTCTTCAGGGAGATGTAGATTCCGGTACACTGCCTAGACCAGCTATGGCCCTTTTTATATCATGCACTGTTTGCTTGTGCCTCAGCGTAGAATGTGTGCACTTGTCATCTTTACAGCGCAGGGCCGGTATCACCGCGCCTACATCCTGCCGACGTGCAGGAGATGTTGTGTAGGAACCAGGATGTGTCCCCATCACTCCTGCACATGCACAGGTCCCCAGAGTGACGCCACAGCCTCAAAGGGAAGCGTCCGGCCCACCGCTACAGCACGCACCATGACCGGGCTGTTGCAACTACAATAAAGATCATAAATCATACTTTTTACACCACTTCACCCAGAATATTGGGTTGGTACAAAAAAGGCAAACAGTAACTAGTCATAAAGGATCAATGCGGTTGTATTTCTTTGCCGGATGTTCAGTCCCCTCAATAGGAGAGTATATAAGATTAGCTAGGCACACCAGTAATTAATAAAAAAATTTTCAGCAAAAAACAATCTCTTTTGTGTATAGAAGTCTTTTATTAGTTACTTTCTCACATCAAGTATTTGAAAACAAGACGTTAACGTTTCGGCTCTTTCGGCCTTCCTCAGTTATCTTAATTGTAAAAATATACAAAGTATCATATGTACAGAACAAAAAGGATTTTTTTACAGAACAAAAAATGCATATAATTTTGTACTTATTACAAAATACTCATGTTAAGTAACATATAATCATCAAACGTGACATCAATACAAGAAATAAACAAAAGTCCGTCTCAAGAATGTACAGAAGGAAAAATGGAAAAAAATTATACCAAAACTCCAAAATAGTGTACAGGATATAATGACAGGTAAAACTGAGAAGAAAAAGGGAAGAAAAAATGGAAGAAAAATTCAATCCACATTACCTATGTAGTAATCACTACATATCCACCATAAGCCAAGTTCAATTGAAAAACCAACATAACCTATAATTCAAGCAAAAAAAACTTCATATGTATTAAATAATGTTGTTATGAAGAATATGTAACACAACCAAAAGTAAGACCACCATGGCACGACCCATGATCAACAGAATCAGTGAATCCTAATCTCCATATACACCAATGAAGAATAACACCTCATATGAAAAAACTTAATCTCAATCATCCCATGATACAAAAGAAAAAAGAGGTACCAAAAAAGGTCTTTACCTGGAAAGTTATATGTGATGTTTGTCAAAAATAGTTAGCCCTCTGGTGGTTTGTAGTGAAATCCAGTGTCTATATATAAAGAAATCATTTAATGCTATCTCATAAATAATGTGTAAATTTTCAAGAAAACTCGGTACCCCATCTATTATTCACTCAACTAGACAAATGTCTACACTGTACAAATGTTAATAAACATAGCAGAAGCAAAAGATTGCTACATACCAATGATTAAGGGAAAATGCCCAGCGAACCTATAAAGAAAAGGTTCTATCATAAATATCAATGCAAATGTTCCAATCAAGCTATGTGGCCCGAATACCGCCCTATATCTACCTGTGCATAAGGGGAGAGGAAAGAAACGTGTGTGTATGACCGGGATCGGGGAAGAAAAGTATATAACACTCGTTTTAGAGTGAAAAAATATTTTTTATTATAACAAATCCATGTGAATAAGGTAAAAAAGCACAAAACATTAAAACCATCTAAAAACTGTGCAACACCGCACGAGATATATCACAAAAACATGCCTCCTATGATTTCTAGCAATAATGCTGAACCTGCAGGATTAACCTGGTGGCAAAAAACAGGAATAGATACATAATAACACAAATTCCCATGATAAGGAATCTAGATATGCAGTAAGGTCACCTAGCTGTTAGGGCAAAAGATAGACCAGATAGTACTATAGCTGAGGCTCAATGCAAAGTAGTGCAAGATAATAAAGTGCAATTGAAGGCAAATGAAACCTCTGATAATGCTCTATTTGAAGTGGGACCAGAATAGACCATGCAAGAGAAAAACACTGCAATGGAAACACCGCATATCTGTGAATGGAAATGAAATTATAAGTTAGTCACCAGTCATAATACACCTGCAGGCAGGGAGGCATGAGAGCGTGGCTCTGGTCCAGTAGTATAGGGGGTTAGTGCCAGCTTTTTTATTGGCAGCTGGCACTAAGCCTGAGATTCATGATGTCGGGCCAATGTTAGACCCAGCCACTATGAATCTCTGGTAAATAGTAAAAGAAAAATAGACCACACAGAGAAAAATATTTTTATTAGAAAAAAACAAACACAAATTGAGACTCCATCTTTATTACTTCATACCGTCCAACGTAGTCCACAACGATGGTCCCATGACGCTCGATCGCCTCTACTACATCCAGAGACTGCAGCAAGGGATCAAGTGTCCTCTTCCTGGGTTACACTGATGGTGCACTGTATGACAATGATCTGCCAACAGTGCACCATGACCATGACCCCAGAGACTACAAAAGAGAGAACACTTGATCACTTGTTGTAGTCTCTGGGGTCACAGTCATGGTGCACTGTATGGCAGATCATTGTCATACAGTGCACCATCACTATGGCAAGCCCAACTCTCAAAGATCACATGATCTCTTAGGCTTGGGTCAGGTGACCAGATGGGCACAGGGGTACAGGCTACAGGGATGCAGGGCTGTGGGGTGTGGGCTGTGGGGCGCAACGGTGTCGGGCTGTGGGGCACAGGGGTCCGGGGCGCAAGGGTGCTAGGGTGCAGGGGGTGCAGGACTGCAGAGGTACAGACCGGACACAGTGTGGAGCAGTGATGATGGGGGTGATCAATCCCATCAGATCACTCCCATCATCACTGGAGGGGACTGGTATAGCCCCCTCCAGTGATAATGGGAGTGATCTGATGGGAGAGCGGGCACAGGAGCAGGAGGACCGGCAGAGAGCAGGCAAGTGCGGAGGACCAGGGAGAGTGGGCGCAACGGTGATGATAGGAGTGATATGGGAGTGATCAATCCCATCAGATCACTCCCATAATCACTGGAGGGGGCGATATCCGCTGTCACAATTACTGGGATTGGCTGTTGGAAGTTCCAACAGCCAATCACAGGTATCGCAGACAAGGGGTGGGACCGCCCCCCCTGACGTCACCCTAAGGTCCCTGGCTTCCTGTCACCCTGGTGAGATTTCGCCGACGCTGCTCACCGGGGCTACAAGACGGGGATCCTGCCATGACGTTGTGCGACGTCACAGGTCAAGAAAGCATCGACTTCTATAACGTCCCACAACGTCATAGGTTGGGAAGGGGTTAAGGGATTTTCAGTCCTTATTGGGTCTTTTAAACGATGCGTTACGAATCATTCCAATGGATCGTGTTTTTTTCTCGTCGTTTGTGCAGCGCCCTGCTCACACAGGTAACCACAGACTCACCTACAGCACGGATGGGTTTCTACAGCGGGTACATAGACTCAAACAACACCTTCCACCCCAGCACAGTCACAGTAGGGGGAGCTCAACTTGCTGCCCTTAGGCAAGATCTCCTATAAATATTGGTGGGGGGTGGAGTTAGCTAGAGTGTGCAGACGCTAAAAGAGCTGTGAAGACGTTCTGGTGAGTGGTGCCACGCTAGGCCCGAGCCAGTGACCTTGAACAGCCTTCAGAGTAGTCATACAGGGCCAAAGAGTGGAGTCAGAAGGCGAGGAGAGAACAGAGAAAGAGAAAAGTGGGGAATGAGGAGCCATCTTTGGGTTCACCCTAGGAAGCACACCGGACGCCGGAGTCCGAGTCTGCTGGGGAGCACCTAGCACTGCAGAGAATACTGGTTTACCGTGGAGACTTCAGTCTCCCGGGCATCTGTGCAGCCCCCAACAAGGGAGCCAGGCACCACGGAGAGAGGAATAGTGGCAGTCCATCGAGGGTTTCTCAACTACAGCACATGTGATAGGAGGGCAGAGGAGGCCAGCCAAGTTTCACATGGAGCAGGGGCTTCACACACATGGGAAAAGAGATGAGGAGGCGTCACACCCACTCGCTGTGGAGATCCAGAAGTGCTTCTTGACCACCCGGACTCTTACCTGCGATACCATCAGTAAAGGTAAAGAAACAACTTACGGTGTGTGTCAATTTCTCAACCGTTGCCCCTGCCATCCACAGAGACTGTCCTGTTACCTAACAGCCCGGCCAAGTTCCTGCTCCCTCCATCATCATCATCACCAAACTCCCCAGGGATCCTCCACCACCTGTGGGGAGCTTCGACACCTAGCTGCCCGTCCATCATCCCTGGAGGCCTCAGGCAGCACTGGTGCAATCACCAGAAAACCACGTCATGTGAACTGTGTACTTTATTTTCAAATTTTTCCCTTTTTGAAAGCAGACCACCAGGGCCACGGGTCTGGGCAGGCCACCAGTGACATCCCTACCGCAACAGAGGGCCCAGATACCCGAGTCCCCATACCCTGGGTGCGTCATAAACCTTTTTCTGGCGTCACGAACCGGATCCTGTGCCCGGTGCGACCATGTACTGTGTGCTGTGTTTAAGACTGTGATTTGTGACTGTTAAACTGAGCCGCCATTACTGCGCCACGAAGCGGGAAGAAAGGGGGCGTGACGGCTGCAAAACCCCACCCCTCGCTCTGTCGAATACTTCCAAAGCGCAGCGGCCTAATCCGGAAATTCCCGAACGCTTAACCCCCTGCCTACGGGGTTCAAAAACTGTTTAACTGTTTAAAGACTGGTCATGATTCACTAGGGGGGCCCCGAAAATGTCCGCCTCATCCAGGACGACTACAGCACATTTACAGACCTCGGGAATCACCCTGAAGCGACCGTGGCTGCAACCAGTAGAGCCGCCGACCCACCGGACGCCGTAGCCCCGATCATGCCGATCTCGCTACCGTATATACTGGATGCTAAATGGTTACCCCAGTATGATGGCAGCCCTGATACCTTGTCCACCTTCAAATGAAAGATCTGAAGTGTGTTGGACATGTATGCAATGACTGGCTAGCAACGCGCTGCTGTTGTATTGGGACAGTTAACTGGTGCAGCTGAAAGAGAGGTTGAATCCTGGTCCACCGATGAATGGGGATCAGTAGCTGTAATCTTCGACAAACTAAAAGTTGCTTTTGAGGCTGAAATTAGAATGCACTTCTATCATTGTTATCAATCACTGGGAGATGATATCCGGACCTATGCCTGGCGCCTACAGGAGGCGCTGTGAGCCCTGAAGCAAGTCAGCCCTCTAGTATCCCTGATGAGAATAAACTATTGACTGAGCAGTTTACCCGGGGGCTACTGCCACCATAGGACAACAAAACCCTGCGCTGGTGGTCCCTAAGCCACCCGGACGCTGATTTCAATACTTTAAAGAACATAGCCATAAAGGAGTTACAGCCAGTGGAGACTCCGGAAGCTGCCATCCGGCGGTGGTGAAGTGGTCAGGCTCCTGCTACAACAACACCAGTACCAGTGCCTGCAGCTGAAAGCAGTGTTCAGTCTAACAACTCTGATAGCATTGACTCTTTGTGCTTGGAGGTACGCGACCTGGACAAGAGCCTAGCCACAGTTATGAAAGCCCTACAGCTGCAGCAGGGACCAAAGCCACAGCCAAGACCCCAACCTCTGATCCAGCTTGCTGACAGCCCGGAGCACGTCCCGTGGATGAGAGGAGGGAAGACCACGTCGCCCAGAGGGAGGACCACTGACCGTTACAGCTCCACAGTAGAACCCATCTGTCGTCGTTGCAACAAGACTGGCCACATCGCACGATACTGTCCTTTAAACTAGCAAACCCTGGGGGCTGGGGCCAAACCTCAGGAGTAGCTCAACAGGGCCCAGCCGACTGGTATGATGTAAGTGTGAGAAGAAGGGAAGGATAGCTGCCTCACCAGAATATTGCTCCTGGGGTGTGTGCCTTGGTCTGATGGCCGGTTCCACCTGGATATTAAGCAAAATGAAGCAAAATGAAGATCCGACACCACAGTTTCTCCATGCATTTTTAATTTTTATCTTCTCTTCATAGGTTCCAATGACATGAATAGGAGTACGCAGACCCTTCACCTGACGCGTTTCGAGCGCAACTGCGCTCTTATTCATAGACCTTGGAACCTATGAAAAAATGTAAAAATGCTTGGAGAAACTGTGGTGCCGGATGTTCATTTTGCTTAACGACTGGTATGATGCCTACATTGGACTGCGACCATTCCTTTCAATCATACTAGACAACATATCAACACCTGCTTTGCTGGACACTGGGTCACAGGTGACCACCTTCCCCTATATCCTTTATAAGCAATACTGTCATGTGATGAACTCAAACCACCTGCCTTAGACCTTACCATCTATGCTTCAAATGGTGAACTGCTTACTATAGTGGGGGTTAGAGAAGTACCAATAAAGGTGGGGAGAGTAGAATTACCAGACGAGGGGATTATTGTGGTAGCAGAAAAGAATAACCACCAAGACCCTTACATTATTCTTGGTACAAATGTTGTTAGCAATTGCATAGGTGAAGTGTTGTTCTTGCTTCAACAGATTGCGGACACTGCCAAACCTGGGCAGAAGAAGGTTCTTCAGAGAGAGATAAGAGCCCTCCTGCACCAGCAACAGGTAAAATCAACAGGTGGTGAAATTGGTACTGCACGGGTAACAGACTCGCTTCCTATTGTAATACCTCCAATGAGTGAAATGATGATTTGGTGTCGGGCAGCTATAGGCCTAAGGGGGCAGGACTATCAGGCAGTAGTGGAGCCCATCAGCTCAGAGCATAGGCCTACACTCTTGACAGTCAGGGGGGTAGTTGATGTACATAAAGGAAGAGTACCAGTCCGCATCTTAAATTGTGGGAGTGAGGAGGTCAAACTACCCAGGTATTCCACTGTTGCTAAGCTGTACACTATGCATAACAATGAGATACAAGCAGTGGGACCCTTACCTCCACCCAAAGAGGTAGAGAATAACAACGCCAAGGGCATCTAGAGGGCTGGTGTCAGCAGCTCCATGTAGGAACTTATTCGACTCCCATACATAAAAAGCAATGTGTCTACCGGTTAGTCCAAGAATTTGAACAGGTATTCAGTCAGCATCCACTTGACTTTGGTAGAATCAAAGGGGTACACCATCATATCCCCACAGGTACACATCCACCAATCAAAGAGCGATACAGGCCTATTCCACCTGCACACTCAAAAAGCCAAATCTAGCAGAGGTAGATTACTGAATTGCTGGTTGTATTTTATTAATACTTTGCATTTCTTTTTACTTATCATTTCTGTCTGGTGCAATCCCCATTAGGAAATGAGCTCCATGATTGGCAATGCCATCCAGTGTACATCTTGCCACATGTATGCATTCCTTGACCAGCCGGTCGAGGGTGCATACTGCTGTGTGAGATGTGAGTACATTGTGCATTTGGAAGCCCAGATACTGGATCTAAATGAACAACTGACAACGCTGAGATCCATAGACAATATGGAAAGGAGTCTGCTGCTCACTGAACAGCTGCTCAATGGGATAGATGTGGGGGAGGATGGTAGTATGCAGCTGCAGGACCATGAGGTAGCTAGCTGGGTGACAGTTAGAAGGCGGGGTAGAGGGAAGGGTGCCAGGGA
The DNA here is from genome assembly GCA_033576535.1 of Allobates femoralis. Classification (NCBI taxonomy): domain Eukaryota; kingdom Metazoa; phylum Chordata; class Amphibia; order Anura; family Aromobatidae; genus Allobates; species Allobates femoralis. Next base: position 44,262,232 of record JARQOC010000007.1, read on the forward strand.
GGCTAGCTCTGATCTGGCACACCCCAATAAATTTGCTATGTTGGCAGATGAGGGGGGTGTGAGTTCAGGGATAGCGCTGCTGCAGCAGGGCATGACCTCTGAAAGCCAGAGGAGTGTCTGCTCCAGTAAGGGGGGAAACAGGAGAGAAGGGCAGGACAGACAGGTGCTGGTAGTGGGGGACTCAATTATTAGGGGAATAGATAGGGCAATCTGTCAAAAAGACAGGGATCGTCGAACAGTGTGCTGCCTACCTGGCGCTCGAGTCCGGCACATCGCTGACCGGGTTGACAGATTACTGGGAGGGGCTGGTGAGGACCCAGCGGTCATGGTGCACATTGGCACAAATGACAAAGTTAGAGGTAGGTGGAAGGTCCTTAAATATGATTTCAGGGAATTAGGCTGCAAGCTTAAGGCAAGGACCTCCAAAGTAGTATTCTCTGAAATACTGCCTGTACCACGTGCCACACCAGAGAGGCAAAGGGAGATTAGGGAGATAAATAAGTGGCTCAGGAATTGGTGTAGGAAGGAGGGGTTTGGGTTCCTGGAGAACTGGGTCGACTTCTCTGTTGGCTACAGGTTCTATGCTAGGGACGGGCTGCACCTCAATGGGGAGGGTGCAGCTGTGCTGGGGGAGAAAATGGCTAGAGGGTTGGAGGAGTGTTTAAACTAGGGATTTGGGGGAGGGTATTCATTGTATAGGAGGGGAAGATAGTGTAAATAGTAACCTGGGCACAAGTAATAAAATTGGGGATGGCATGGGGGTGGGGTTAGAACAGTCAATCTAGTAGGAAGGAATAGAGGTAAAGAGAGATGCATAAAGTGCATGTTCACTAATGCCAGAAGCCTTACCAACAAAATGGAGGAATTAGAATTGATTTTGTTGGAAAATAATTATGACATGGTGGGGATTTCGGAGACTTGGCTGGATGAGAGCCATGACTGGGCTGTTAATTTACAGGGCTATTGTCTGTTCAGAAATGGCCGTACAAATAGGCGAGGAGGAGGTGTATGTTTATACGTAAAATCATCCTTAAAACCCATCCTGCGTGATAATATAGGTGAATCTAATGGAAATGTAGAGTCCCTGTGGGTGGAGATAAGGGGAGGGGGAAAAAATAATAAATTACTGATAGGGGTTTGTTATAAGTCCCCAACAATAATGGAAGTGGAGGAGAATATCCTCATAAAGCAAATAGATGAAGCAGCGACTCAGGGAGAATTCATTATTATGGGGGACTTCAACTACCCTGAAATACATTGGGGATCAGAAACCTGCAGTTCCAGCAAAGGTAATAAGTTTTTGAAAACTATGAGAGACAATTACCTTTCACAACTGGTTCAGGACCCAACAAGAAGGGGGGCACTGCTGGATCTAATATTAACCAACAGGCCGGACCGCATATCAAATATACGGGTTGGAGGTCACTTGGGTAATAGTGATCATAACTTAAGCTTTCAAGTATCCTTTACTAAGACGTGTAGTAGAGGGGCTACAAGGACACTAAACTTCAGGAAGGCAAATTTCCAACGGTTGAGAGATGATCTTAGTGCAATAAATTGGGACGATGTCCTGAGACATAAAAGTACACAACACAAATGGGAGATGTTTATTAGCATTCTGAATAGGACCTGTGCACAATATATACCCTATGGGAATAAGCATGCTAGAAATAGGAGGAAACCACTATGGCTAAATAAAGCGGTAAGAAGTGCAATATGTGACAAAAAGAAAGCATTTAGGGAATTAAAGCAAGTAGGTAGTGATGAAGCATTATTAAATAAATACAGAAAATTAAATAACATTTGTAAAAAGCAGATCAAGGCAGCAAAGATTGAGACAGAGAGACTCATTGCCAGAGAAAGTAAAAAGAATCGCAAAATATTTTTTAACTACATAAATAGTAAGAAACTAAAAAATGATGGTGTTGGCCCCTTTAAAAATAGTCTGGGTGAAATGGTGGATGAGGATGAGGAAAAAGCCAATATGCTAAATGACTTTTTTTCAACAGTATTTACACAAGAAAATCCCATGACAGACAATATGATCAGTGATAACAAAAAGTCTCAATTAAATGTCACCTGCTTAACCCAAGAGGAAGTACGGCATCGTCTAAAAATCACTAAAATTGACAAATCCCCGGGCCCGGATGGGATACACCCCAGAGTGCTGCAGGAATTAAGTACTGTCATAGATAGACCATTATTTTTAATATTTAAAGATTCCATAATAACAGGGTCTGTACCACAGGACTGGCGTATAGCAAATGTGGTGCCAATATTCAAAAAGGGGACAAAAACTGAACTTGGAAATTATAGGCCAGTAAGCTTAACCTCTACTGTGGGTAAAATCCTAGAGGGTTTTCTAAGAGATGCTATACTGGAGTATCTGAAGAAAAATAACCTCATGACCCATTATCAACATGGTTTTACGAGGGACCGTTCCTGTCAAACTAATCTAATAAGCTTCTATGAAGAAGTAAGTTCTGGACTGGACCAAGGAAATGCAGTGGATGTGGTGTATATGGACTTTTCAAAAGCTTTTGATACGGTGCCACACAAAAGGTTGATACATAAAATGAGGGCAATGGGGATAGGGGAAAATATGTGTAAGTGGGTTAAGAACTGGCTTAGTGATAGGAAACAAAGGGTGGTTATTAATGGAACACACTCAGAATGGGTCACAGTTAACAGTGGGGTACCACAGGGGTCAGTGTTGGGCCCGCTTCTATTTAATATATTTATTAATGACCTTGTAGGGGGCATACGGAGTAGAATCTCAATATTTGCAGATGACACTAAACTCTGCAGGGTAATCAATACAGAGGAGGACAATTTTATATTACAGGAGGATTTATGTAAACTAGAAGCTTGGGCTGCTAAATGGCAAATGCGCTTTAATGGGGATAAATGTAAAGTCATGCACTTGGGCAGAGGAAACAAAAGGTATAATTATGTGCTTAATTGTAAAACACTGGGCAAAACTGTCACTGAAAAAGACCTGGGTGTATGGGTAGATGACAAACTCACATTTAGTGGCCAGTGTCAGGCAGCTGCTGCAAAGGCAAATAAAATAATGGGATGCATTAAAAGAGGCATAGATGCTCATGAGGAGAACATAATTTTACCTCTATACAAGTCACTAGTGCGACCACACTTAGAATACTGTGTACAATTCTGGTCTCCGGTGTATAAGAAAAACATAGCTGAACTAGAGCGGGTCCAGAGAAGAGCGACAAAAGTCATTAGAGGACTAAGGGGTCTGCAATACCAAGACAGGTTATTAAACTTGGGGTTATTTAGCTTGGAAAAATGAAGGCTTAGGGGTGATCTTATAATAATGTATAAATATATGAGGAGACAGTACAGAGACCTTTCTAATGATCTCTTTACTCTTAGGCCTGAGACTGGGACAAGGGAGCATCCTCTACGTCTGGAGGAAAGAAGGTATAATCATAATCACAGATGCAGATTCTTTACTGTAAGAGCAGTGAGACTATGGAACTCTCTGCCACATGCTGTTGTAATGAGTGAGTCACTACTAACATTTAAGAAGGGCCTGGATGCCCTTTCTTGAAAACTATAATATTTGAAGCCTTGTCCAAGTATGTGTCCAAGTACGGGATGAAGCTAAAACCATCCAAATGCCATCTGTTAAGGCCGAAGGTTAGTACCTGGGAGACATAGTCAGTTCAGAAGGAGTGGTCCCAGATCCATACAAGGTCACTGTCATCAGGGAATAGCCAAAATCAGAGACCCTCAAGGAAGTTTGTCAGTTCCTGGGATGGTAGGTTACTACAGGAGATTCATCAAGGAGTGCATGAAGAAGACTGTTCACTGCAAAACCTCCTAGTAGGCCAACCCAAAAAAGGCAAGTCCAGAGATCTTCCCTTGGAGTGGGGCAAGGAACAGGAAGAGTCGTTCCGGCAGATGAAAGAGGCCCTAACAGGTGAAGAGATCCTGGCTTACCCCAACTACAACCTACCATTCCTGTTGTACACCGATGCCAGTAACGTGGGGTTAGGAGCTGTACTCTCCTAGAAACAAGAAGGCAAAGAAAGAGTGATTGCCTATGCTAGTAGAAAGCTTCGCCCTACAGAAAAGAACCCTGACAACTACAGCTCGTTCAAGTTGGAGTTCCTGGCCTTGGTCTGGGCCGTTACTGAAACATTTAATCACTACCTGGCATCTAGTAAGTTTACTGCCTTCACGGATAATAATCCCTTGAACCATCTGGAGACTGCAAAATTGGGTGAATAGAACAGAGATGGATGGCCAGATTATCCAATTACCAGTTTACCATCAAGTACTGGGCTGCTCATAACAATGGCAATGCGGATGCCTTATCCAGGATGTCTCACTTAGCAGATATTGGAGCAGATGAGGATAAACTGGAAGAGATAGAGCTACCAGCCTTCCATCAGTTGAGGATGTCCCAGTGTCAACAAGCCCACACAAAACGTCCTGAGAAAGTAGTGAACCCGTTACCACACTTCGGTTGGAAAGAATCCCAAGACAGTGACCCGGCTATCAGTTTAGTCAAAGGACTGATAACTCAGGAGTCTGAGAAGTTACCTCCAAATCCTCCACCAGAAGATAAAGACCTGTGAAATGAAAGAAGCAAGTTGTTAATCTACCAGGAAAAACTTTGTAGAAGATACAGCAACCCCAGAACTCTTGAAATGGTCTGGCAGATCGTGGTACCCTAGACAGAAATCCAAATGGAACTAAATGCCTATCACGACCAAACTGGACACTTTGGATGGAAAAAGCTGGAGATGTTGCTCAAAGACAGATTCTACTGGGTTGGCATGAGAGGATCCATAGAAAGATGGTGTAAAGCCTGTGGACCATGTAGTCTTTGCAGGAAACATCAAGAGAGTCAAAGATCATTACTCCAATCCATTGTAATCACACAACCACTCCAAATTGTAGCCTTGGACCACGTGAAATGGACTCCAAGCAGAACAAGCTACACTTATGCTTTGACAATAGTGGATCACTATTCAAGATTCCTGATGGTAGGTAAAAGATCTCACAGCTGCAACGACCACAAGGACCTTTCAAAATGTCTTCTGTTGGCCATTAGGCTATCCAGAGCAAGTCTTAACTGATAGAGGTTCCGCTTTTGCAGCCAAAATCTTTCAAGAGTTCTGTCATCTCTATGGTTTTAAGAAGAACTACATCATATCACCCTCAATCCAATGGCTTATGTGAAAAGATGAATAACATCTTTATAGACATGCTCAAGATATTGCCTCTTGAAGAAAGGAACCAAGGCCAGAAAAATTGCCTGATCTGGTAGATATGTACAATCACATCCCAGTGAGTTCTACCAACTGTACACCCGCATACCTCATGAGGGCACAAACCGGAAGATTACCAGTAGTAGATTTGGAATTAGGAGTCGTTGAATCAAAAGCAGATACTTTCACTTTTGACTGGAACACTAACCATCTAGAGCAATACAGACAAGTCCAAGCTTGTGTTGAAAACAGTCTTGAAAAGTCCAGACAAAGACAAGAAAGAAATTTCAATAAATGTGCACCAGCAGAACCAATACTACCCGGAAGTATTGTCTTAAAGAGAAAAAGAAGACATAAGCTAGATGATCAATGGGAAAAAGAACCCTGTTCACTATTTTGAACTCCAACATTGACAACACCAAGGTTTTGAAAATGGAGGAAAAAACACTCAAACAGTATCCGGAGATCATTTGAAGAAATGCCCAGAGGCATGAAAGACCCAAGACCTTCAAGATTCTCCAGAAGAAAAAGAAAAAGAATCCTATGAAATTCCAATTCTATGCCCAGAACCAAAAGAGAAAGTTATATCCACAATACTTGGAGACTTCCCAATAGATTGGCCTCAGCATTAAGGAGCAGTAATAGTGCCATTACTCAACTTCTACCAACCTCAAGAAACCATCCCAAGCGTTCAGGAAGAAACACCTGTTGTCAGAGAACCCGAGGATCGTATAATCGGTGCACCTGCTAATCCTTTAGTGAGATTATACAGATGCTTACCTGACTTACCCACCTTCCACTCTTCTCCAGACACATCACCTGAGACATCCACACCAGTAGTACGTAGATCTAGTCATAGCACACAAGGTCAACCTCCATCCAGGTATGGAGATTGGGCACAATAAATGTAAAAAGTAACATGTAAATAGCAACTCTTGTAAAAATGTAAGAAAATGTGAATACTAGTGTACAAAAAGGTGAAGAGTAGGCCAAAGTAGGTCACACCAGGTACACAACATCAGAAAGGGGGGGTGAGTGGAGATGGCGTAAGGAGCTGTCTAGGGAGAGCAAAATCTTGGCCAATAGGTGACCCCAGGGCCAGCAAGCCTACAGCGCTTATGACGGTAGAGGCCACTGCAGTACCTAGAACTCCTACGCCGAGGCACCCGTAGTAAGTGTTGTGTATTCTGAACTTTTAATTAAGCCTACAGAGACTTTGCCTGTAAGGACTTTATTAAATGTGTTGAACTTTTGAAAGACTTTACCTCTTTTTACCCGGAGCTTACAGAAACTGTACTGTAAAGACTGTTCAAAATAATTTTCCCCTTGTTTTTCAGTTTAAAAAGGACCATAGTCACAGGACTGGTGTGACAACTAACTACTTTTTCCAGCCTGCGGTGGATGGACTAGCACCGTATGGACTGCACCTGTTTTACCATTTCTTTAGTGTTTTTTGTAAATTTTTGATTTTGAGACTCTGTAAATATATTATTATTGTGTTGAAAATGTTATTATGTGTGTTAACCAAAAATGTTTCTCAGTCCATGAGTACTGATCTTACCTAGGTGGGAATGTGGCGCCCTGCTCACACAGGTAACCACAGACTCACCTACAGCACGGATGGGTTTCCACAGCGGGTACACAGACACAAACAACACCTTCCACCCCAGCACAGTAGGGGGAGCTCAACTTGCTGCTCTTAGGCAAGATCCCCTATAAATACTGGTGCTGGGGGCGGAGTTAGATAGAGTGTGCAGATGCTAGAAGAGCTATGAAGACGTTCTGGTGATCGGTGCCACATTAGGCCTGAGCCAGTGACCCTGAACAGCCTTCAGAATAGTCGTGCAGGGCCCAAGAGTGGGGTCGGAAGGCAAGGAGAGAACGGAGAAAGAGAAAAGTGGGGAACAAGGAGCCATCTTTCCATCTTTGGGTTCACACCGGAAAGCACACCGGAGTCTGAGTCTGCTGAAGAGCACCTAGCCCAGCAGAGAATACCGGTTTACCATGGAGACTTCAGTCTCCCGGGCATCTGTGCAGCTACCAACAAGGGAGCCAGGCACCGCGGAGGGAGGAATAGCGGCAGTCCATCGAAGGTTTCTTAACTACAGAATAGGTGATAGGAGAGCAGAGGAGGCCAGACAAGTTTCACATGTGGCAGGTGCTTCACACACACAGGAAAAGAGAGGAGGAGGCCTTACACCCACTCACTGTGGAGATCCAGAAGTGCTTCTTGACTACCCGACAGTACACCGGACTCTTACCTGCGATACCATCAGTAAAGGTAGAGAAACAACTTATGGTGTGTGTGTCAATTCCTCCACCATTGCCCCTGCCATCCACAGAGACTGTCCTGTTACCTAACAGCCCGGCCAAGTCCCTGCTCCCTCCATCATCATCATTATCAAACTCCCCAGGGATCCAGCTCCGCCTGTGGGGAGCTTTGACACCTAGCTGCCCATCCATCATCCCTGGAGTCCCCACGCAGCGCTGGTGCAATCTCCAGAAACCACAGGTGACATAACGTGAACTTTATACTTTATTATTTTCGAATTTTCCCCTTTTTGAAAGCAGACCACCATGGCCACGGGTCTGTGCAGGCCACCAGTGATATCCCTACCGCAGCAGAAGGCCCAAGTCCCCATACTCAGGGTGTGTCATTTGTACGAGGCGACTAGGGGGATTTTCATCACCAGGCGCTCATCTGCATGTGACGACTGCCTTAAAAGATGATCTAGATAATCTTGGACGAAGTGCCTCAATGTCCGCGCTGTTTCAGAATCAAAGGAACCGAGACACAAGGATGTCTGGATCATTTAAGCCTTTATTTTCCGACGCGTTTCAGAGCCACATACCGAGCTCCTTCCTCAGGGAACATCAAGATCACACTGAACACAATCTTATATAAAAGAGAAAAGGCACCAAAAGATGATGCAACATAATTGTAGTTACATCAGCATGAAGGGAGGACCTACACATGACGTCACAATGTTTGTAAACAGAGTCTCGTAAAGGCTCTTACAATTATCAGTGTCAAATTAACAATCAAATGAATATATAAAGTGCAGGCACTTGATATTGAATAAATACATATACATAATTCAGAAGAAAATATAAATAAATCAAAAATATAAGACATATAATCTAAAAACATCCTAGCGTGGAATCAAACTCACTAAAAGAAGAAACGTGATGTGTATCATAAATTGTGTAGGTCTTCTACCGATTGTGCTATATGTTCTTATGACCACTCTCAGCGATAGAAAGAGTATAAAGACAAAGTTGGTGATGGAAAACAAAAGTGAACAAAACTATCAGATATATGGGTAAAAAGAATTTATCAGATAAAGGAAAGAACAAAAGGGAAGAATAGAAAGAAGACACTTCTAGCATGTTATATTTATATATGTATATATCTGTGAAATTATCATAGTGAAGATGGGATTAAAAAAAGGTGAAAAAAACTAGTGAAAAAACTGAGCTGATTATTTTGTATATGTATGTATATATCTGTGAAATTGTCATGGTGAAGATGAGATTAGAACTAGTGAAAAGAGCTAGGCTAATCACTGCTAAAAATGCCCTTCATGAATACTCTATGCTAAATTATTCGTGATCAAAAAAAGGGATGAAAAAGGTGTTTGTAATGTTAATGAAGTCCTATAACATTGATTCATTTCTTTGTAGATATCAGCATTGCATAGGATCATTGTGAAGACTGAAGCTCAAGAATCAAACAAAAGTCGGCAAACCAGTGCAAAAACTATAAAATGAGGAACAATACAGAAATGTTGGTATTTAGAATATGAGTGCTACACAAGGACACTGCACTGATCAGTTTACCTTTAGATCTTTATTGGATATTAACAAATGTGAGTCCTCGCCACAACATGTTTCAACACTAATGCGTCTTCCTCAAGTGGAACTATAAAACTGACATGTTTAATAAATATATATAAAAAAGAGATTTTGTATATAAAAAGAAGTTAATCTTATTTGATTAAAATTCCATATTCTATAAAAATTTAGTGCTGCATCCAAAAAAAGACTATATATAATATAAAGATGGGTGCACAGCTCTTGTGACTATTATATATAGTCTTTTTTTGGATGCAGCACCCTCCCCCACACAGTAGCTGCTATGAGAACCTACACATAGTCCTGAAAACTTCCTATATAAGCAGGTTTTAATTGCACACAGGGCATTAGATAGGACCCAGTAGAATGAAAAAACCTTGATATCGGTTACTGGGCTTACAATGTCATGGCCATCACATTAACTAATTTTTCTCATTTAATCTTAGATAGCTTTCAGTAGCTTTCCAATATGTTCTTAGTTCCTGTTCATACAATGCAATAATACATGTTAGCCATTGGCTTTTCATTTAAAGACATGAAGTGCTGGTGTGCAACAGAATCTCTGTTTAGTAAGTATTATATATTTTCATGCTAGCACCCACCACTAGAGGTGTGCGCCCATCTTTATATTATAACAGAATGCTTAGGCACACCTCTGGAATTTCTTTCAGATTGTCTGAGCTCGCTTTCTACATCGCTATCGCCCTGTCACACTCCATGATGCGTAGAAATTGCCTGGTGGAAGTCGCCTGATTTCTTAGCAGAGCAGGGCGATCAGGCGACGCACCACTGGCGATTTCACGCCGTAAAATCTCCCTGTCTCATGCCACTATGCACAGGCGATGTGGTTTCCACATCACCGAAATACACACATTTACGGCAATATGGAAGCCATATTACCAAGTGTGGCGGTACCTTAAGGCTTTGGTGGCTGTTAGTGGCTCTGATAAGAAGGACGATAAGACGGAGTCCGATAGTGAGAGGCGTCGGATCAACAGATCATTCCTGTCGTGGTTGCAGGACTTTACGATTTATGCTGCGGTATTTGGTGAAAAAGAACCGACGTTATGTAGCGGTCTTTTTCAACATGTTGATATCATCCTTGAGGCCTACAAGAATTTTGGAGGCTCCGCTTGGATCACCTATGATGAATGTTTTCACCAGAAATTGGCGGTTCATCATAATGTGGTTTGGGGCATGAAAGATGTAGGTCCCTGGATAAATCTTATGTTGCCTCAGAGACAGTCCTTTCAGAAGTCAGCTACAGTGCAACCAAGTTGCCGTGGAGTTTGTTTCTCGTTTCAGGCATGGGTGCTCTTTTTATGGGGGCTCGCATTACGTGGCAAAATGTTTTAAGAAGTTGGGCATCTCCCAGCAGAGCACCACAAACAGGGATCCTAGTGGAAAAGGGGCGGACACCGGTGAACCTTCTCGCCATGCGTCCATGGCTAGATCTGTACCCAGACCGGGTGACGGCACAGCTGCTAATTGACAGTTTTTCGTCTGGATTTTTTGTACCAGAGTTCACTGAATCCGGCTGTTTGTGGTCTGATAATTTGCAATCTGTTAATTTACATGAAAGCGGTAGAGGAATATATTTTCAAAGAGTTGTCTTTGGTTCGCATTGCTGGTCCTTTTTCTTCGCCACCTTTTCCTAATTTTCGGATTTCCCCTTTGGGAGTGGTGCCCAAGAAGGACCTGGGTGTGTTTAGAGTGATTCATCATCTGTCCTTTCCTCCGGGCCAGTCGTTGAATGATGATACGGCAGACTATTTCGCTATGATGGCTTACACGTCTTTTGACTCGGCGATGCGGCTGTTGCAAATATTCGGAAAGGGTTGTTTGTTATCCAAGGCTAACAAATCTGCGTTTCGTTTACTGCCACTGTCCCCGGGGGTTTAATTCATTGGATTTTTCTTTTCGAGGTGATTATTTTTTTGATAGGTGTTTGCTCATGGGTTTCTGTTTATCATGTTTTTATTTAGAATCTTTTTCAACGTTTTTGCAGTGGGCAACAGAAGTTTCTATGGGCGTTGGTGCCATGATTCATTATCTGGATTATTTTTTATTTTTTGGCCCCTCGATAGTTTAGATTGTGGGACTTTATTGCACAGGTTTTGTAGTTTGATGCATGTTTTTGGTGTCCTGCTGGCAGGTGACAAGACAGTCTTTCCCGCTCGTCGCCTAGAATATTTAGGTATCATAATCGATATGGATCTGATGGAGCTTGGGTTAGCTCCAGAAAGAGTGGTTACTTTTCAAAGCAGAATCCATGACGTGTTGCGTCAGGAGAAAGTGACTCCTTGAACCTTGCAGTCTTTGTTGGGGAGTTTAAATTTCGCGTTGTGCATTTTTCCTATGGCCAGAGCTTTTTGTTGTCGTCTTTATGATAGTACTAAAGGTTTATCTTCCCCATTCTCGCATATTAGGGTTACGAGGGCTATTCGGATTTGGAAGTCTGGCTGCAATTTTTGGAATCTTTCTCTGGTCGATGTTACATTCAAGCTCAAGGGTTAGGATCTGGTGGCATGGCGTTCGAGGGATGCGTTAGGAGTCCTTATGTTTTCTGGTCTTCCATTTGGCGGATCGCCTCCCTGTTAGTGATTTAATAATATTCCACCTGGCGGGGAATGACTTGGGGAAAACGCGTACTATGGATTTGCTTTGGCATTTAAAATATAACCTTAAGGTAATCAAATCAATGTTTCCTTATTGTTCTATAGTTTTTTCCGAAGTGGTTCCTCGCCTGTTGTGGAATTCTGGCCGTTTGAAGTTTGTGGAGTTGATCTGTAAACGCCTGAACAGAACGATAGAGTGCTTTGTACCAGTGGTGGGAGGGTTTTCTTATTGGCATAGAGAGTTAGAGGGGTTCCTTCCTGGGTTGTATAGGTCAGATGGTGTGCATTTGTCCCCGGTAGGTTTAGATATTTTTAATGTGGGGCTAGGTTCCATTATTGAGAAATGTCTGTGGGGTTTGCAGGGGGACTCTCCTTTTGAGAGTCCGTTTGGGAAAAATTAACCCGCATTTTTGGGTGTTTTATGGTGTATGACTTTGCGAAGTTTTCGGCCAAGTCAAAAGTTTTGGTTATGGTAATATTTATTTTGAATAAAGTTGGTTTTTCATTAGTAACCCTCAATAAAACCTCACGGCCATCTCACGCCAACAAGTAGTAGCAATGGTTATTTCGCCTGAATAGTTTTATAAGAAAGGGGTGGGCCTCTACAATCCCATGGAGTAAATAACGTAAGGGGGCACATGGGATTGTGAGCCCCTTGTGAGATTTAGTAATGTGATTTGATTATTTGGTTTAAAGATGTCTTTTATTACCTGAAAGTATTGTTATCTTTCTGAGGTAAATGTGGAGCTAAGGGCTTTGCCCTGGACCCCTGGTAACAGAGGCCAGAGGATGTCATTGGATGGGCTGTCTGACTGGACATCAGATCTCATTGGACACTCATCTGGCGGGAATATGGACTATATATGGCCCCTCAGAGTCTGTGGAAGGTCATTGAGCTGGTCAAGCATCTGAAGAGCAACACCCGCCCACCCTGGAATTTTTCTGTTTTTTCATTTTTTTCTTTTTGTCGTTTGGTTTTATTGGAGGGAAAAATTAACCTGCAATTTTGGGTGTTTTATGGTGTATGACTTTGCCAAGTCTTCGGCCAAGTCAAAAGTTTTGGTTATGGTAATATTTATTTTGAATAAAGTTGGTTTTTCATTAGTAACCCTCATTAAAGCCTCATGGCCATCTCACGCCAACAAATAGTAGCAATGGTTATTTCGCCTGAATAGTTTTATAAGAAAGGGGTGGGCCTCTACAATCCCATGTCAAAATCGGGTTCGGGGCTGTCAGGTTTACACTGGAGAGCTCTGGACCTCATCACACCAAGGTGTGAAGCCGGCCTTACAAATACTGAAGTAAAAAACTCACCAAATGCTGAATGTGTGCACGTTGCCTTACAAATACTGAGGTAAAAACTCACCAAATACTGAACATGTGCACGTGGCCTTACAAATACTGAGGTAAAAAATGCCCCAAATACTGACCGTGTGCACGTGGCCTTACAAATACTGAGGTAAAAATTCACCAAATACTGAACATGTGCACGTGGCCTTACAAATACTGAGGTAAAAACTCACCAAATACTGGCCGTGTGCACGTGGCCTTACAAATACTGAGGTAAGAAATGCCCCAAATACTGACCGTGTGCATGTGGCCTTACAAATACTGAGGTAAAAACTCACCAAATACTGAACATGTGCACGTGGCCTTACAAATACTGAGGTAAAAAATGCCCCAAATACTGACCGTGTGCACGTGGCCTTACAAATACTGAGGTAAAAATTCACCAAATACTGAACATGTGCACGTGGCCTTACAAATACTGAGGTAAAAACTCACCAAATACTGGCCGTGTGCACGTGGCCTTACAAATACTGAGGTAAGAAATGCCCCAAATACTGACCGTGTGCATGTGGCCTTACAAATACTGAGGTAAAAACTCACCAAATACTGAACATGTGCACGTGGCCTTACAAATACTGAGGTAAAAACCAAATACTGAACGTGTGCACGTGGCCTTAAAGACAGCACAGTGGGCAGAGATTTCTATAAATCCCATCCACTTTGCTAGAACTGTAAATGTACTGTTACACAGTGCAATGTTGCCTGCAACATCGCTGAACTTTTGCTGTGTGAGCGAAGTTGCAGGCAACATCGCAGGTGCATCGTGCTGTGTGACAGCACGATGCAACTGCGATAAATCGCTGATTGCAAGTTGCCAGATTTTTTAACATGTTCATACACCTGGCAATCTGGCCCCAGCGATTAGGCTGTATCGCGCCGTCTGACACCGCAGTAGCGATGTTGGCAGCGATACAGCCTATTCGCAGCATTGCAGCGGATCACTCGCTGGTTTTTTTCCAGCCCATCGAGCGATCGTTACGGCAACATTGCAGCGGCGTCACAGGCAAAATCTTGCCGTATCACACTAAGGCTGCGATGTCGGAAGTATGCTTGCACCCACGGCATCACTTCCGACATCGACCGCGATGTAGTACCATGTAACGGTACCTTTTAAGGGTATGTCCACACAATCTGGAGACACTGCATCCTGGACGCAATGTCTCCCTTCCTGCGGGAAGGTGGTGATCTCCGCGGGTGAACACAGCAGCCCGTGCCCATGGTCACTGTTCGGACTGATGTGGCTTTTCCCTGTATTCAACTACCGAGATCGCCTCTGACTCCGCAGCAATAAATTGACATGGTTTCGTCTGGGAAGCCGCCCTGTAGGTCAGTTTACATAGCGACTAAAAGCTACGTTCAAAATGCTGCAAACACTGATTGGTGAAATGCTGCAAACACTGATTGTGGAAACGTGCTCGAAGACGCTGCGTTTTTTGCACATAAAACCATACCCACAGGAAAACCCCGACAAAAACTCATCATGGGAACTTAGCCTTTTAGTCGCTAGTATGTGACTTCTCTGGCTTCTAGTTTTGGGCACTATTGTTTATATTGCAATTCTTTGGGCTATAGGGTAAAATAAATACCATAATGAATGTGATAATGTACTGAACTGAAGGTAATGGGTGTGCTATTCATTTAGTGACTGTTTAGGGCAGTATATAAATTGCTGTTCCTCAGGAGCACAGCGGGCTGATGCCCACCCAACTCCTCTAGCCCATTATATTATGGCCATAGCAGGCTTTATCCATTGCTTTATACTTAGATGGATTATAGACAATTTAAAAAATGAGACTTGAATCCCCGCACCTGCCATTTTCTATGTCGTCCACCAGAGGGCGCACTAATACCACTAATGCCTCAGTCCTGTGATGCTCTCAGCCGAACCGTCACTTCTGGTCCAAGATGGCCGCGCTAAGAAGGAACCTGGTGCAGAATGTAAGAGGGTTTGTGAGGGGTCGTGAAGGAAGGTAGAGGAAGAAAGTGACGGGGAGTGTGGAGGTGTGGACACGGGCCGAGCACAGCTGCGGTGCTCAGGCTATATGCATGCTGTCTGTGTGGTGTCAGGACACAGCTTGTGGGGTCTGTACAGACAGGAGCTGCCATGGTCACTGGGCTCCCTGTGTGAGTGTACCCTCAGCACCATCAGGGCACAGCTTGTGGGGTCTGTACAGACAGGAGCTGCCATGGTTATGGTGCACCCTGTGTGAGTGTACACTCAGCACCTTCAAGACACAGCTTGTGGGGTCTGTACAGACAGGAGCTGCCATGGTCACTGTGCTCCCTGTGTGAGTGTACCCTCAGCACCATCAGGGCACAGCTTGTGGGGTCTGTACAGACAGGAGCTGCCATGGTTATGGTGCACCCTGTGTGAGTGTACCCTGAGCACCATCAGGACACAGCTAGTAGGATCTGTACATATAGGAGCTGTCATGGTCACACTGTGCTCCCTGTGTGAGTGTACCCTGAGCACCATCAGGACACAGCTAGTAGGATCTGTACATATAGGAGCTGTCATGGTCACACTGTGCTCCCTGTGTGAGTGTACCCTGAGCACCATCAGGGCACAGCTAGTAGGATCTGTACATATAGGAGCTGTCATGGTCACACTGTGCTCCCTGTGTGAGTGTACCCTCAGTACTCAGAGAAATGTTGGGATAGAAGACGTGTATCACAGTCCGCTCTGCTATGTCCGAAGAAAAACTCACATGGAAGTCAGGATTTCACAAGCAATTCTTTTCCTTTATTCCTTTACTCCAACGCGTTTCGGTTCACAACCTGGCACCTACCTCAGGGATGAGGAAGGTGCCAGGTTGTGCACCGAAACGCGTTGGAATAAAGGAAAATAATTGCTTGTGAAATCCTGACTTCCATGTGAGTTTTTCTTTGGACATAGCAGCGCGGACCGTGATACACCTCTTCTATCCCAACATTTTTCTGGACATTACCACGTGCGAGTGGTCGGTGGAGGTCCTGCAGCAGCTTGCTTATTGATGCTCTTCAAACCAGTTGTGGGTACCACAACTGAACCAGGTGAGTGAATCCACAGCACCACCTTCACTTCTTAGTGTCTCTAGTGATAGGGCACTATTGTGCCTCTTGTCCCCCACCCCTCTTGTATTTGTACCCTCAGCACCATCAGGACAAAGTGCAGATATACTCTTATCCTACACAGGCAGGATGTGTATAGAATCCATGGAACTCTCTGACCGGGGACACATTCTGAAAGTTGTTTTTTTTTGTGTGACAAAACCAAAATGTGTCCAATATGTTAAAGTAATGGATTTTACTATTTAGAATTATTGCAGATCTTCACGTTTCCTTACTGCAGCTGTTAAGGTCCCCGTCGTTCACTTGTAGCTCTGGTATATGTAACGTTAAGCAACAGAATAATGGACGCTCTGATGGGAATGGATCCATCCTAAAATGGCCCCATCCAGACTCCACTGACCCCTGTGGGGTCTGTCTGTCTTACAGTAAAGACAGAAAACAACAGCTCGCCTGTAACAATGGCTGTGGGCGTCCATGGATCAGGGAAGAAGCTGTGTGACTCTTCATGGACAAATGAAAAAAGAATGAACTACCAGCTCATAAAAGTTCTTCAAACTTTATTCCAACAATTGTAGTAGTGTAGTAATGTCCCTCATGCTGGTCCCTTTTGTAGTGTGATGTCCTCATGCTGATCCCCTTTTGTAGTAATGTCCCCATCCTTGCCCCCATAGTGTAGTAATGTCTCCCTTCTGCTCTGTATATTGTAATATCCCCATCCTGGACCCCTTTTGTAGTGATGTCACCATTCCCACCCCCACGGTGCAATAATGTCCACCATGCTGGACCCATTTTATAGTGATGTCCCCAACCTCGTCTACCTTCTTTTTACACACTCCCACATTAACTTGCACACACTCACACGCTTCACTGACAAACTCTGCCGCTCGCTCTGTCGCTCTGCAAGATCAATGCAAGCCGTCAGCCTATGAGAGGCTTTCAGGTGACGTCATACGCCGACGTCACCTGCTGGCCTCTTGTTGGCTGACAGCTTGCATTGATCTTGCAGAGCGGCAGAATTTGTCAGTGAAGCGGCTGGAAGTAATAATATAGCGGGGGCCGCGCTTGCCCTGTGCACTGGACCGCTGCTGACTTAGTTAATTGTCCACAGTGCTGTGTGTTTTAGACCCCTGCTTTAGATGATATTTTAGGGGCTATCAATAGTTTATTTTACTTAGGACAGCATAATTATAACTGAAAAACTATAGAAGCATTCTAATATGACGATGGGTCTGATGGAGGAGGCTGCAATGCAAGTGTGAGGCTAGCAGGTACTCCCCACATTGCCCTCCCTTCTCCGCTAACTTCTGGGGACCCCCAAATGATCCAAATGGAGTTTAGAATATAAAACCTTTTCACTTCCTTTCTGAATGTTAAGAAAAAAAAGCCCCCAATGTATTGCTGAACAGAGAGGAATGTTGTATGCAGTCAGCATTAAAGAAGTTGTCCAGGCATAATCTATTGACCTATCCTTAACATAGGTTCCAATCTTTAATAAAAAAAAAATTATGTTGTTACTTTTAAATAGGCCCATAGAAATAGTTATAAAGATAGGCAAGAGGCTTTTATTACTGAGAAAACCCCTTCAAAGAGCATCGGTCAGAGGATTCATTGCAGCAGCTAAACTCCTTCTGTTAGCGGTAAAAATATGTGACCCTGTAAATGAGAATTCAGGGGTTGATATGTGCCCTCTCAGGGATGGGATCGTGCAGTGGAGGTTTATGTGATGGCCCCCTCCAGCTATGTAGCCCAACAGGAAAGTAGTAGTGTTTTCATTGTACAAGATGGCATTCAGTTGGAAAAACAGTGAGCCAGAGTCAAAAAGCCATGGATTCATACAATGTCATACACTGTGACATTACAGCCTGCTCACAGTTTGGGACGTCTAATTCTCCGCACTGAGGGATATTACACACCATTGCTAACTCATCTGACAACAACATAGTTCAGGCAAAGAAACTCTGAATCCAACGATGTATCACATAGATTACTGGCTGCAGCAGTTCTGTCCTAATCAAAGCATTCAGTTTTAGCCATGTAGCAGAGCCTGGAGGGCTGTTCCCACCCACTCCAGGCTCTCTATAGAGAATGTTCATTGACAGTGAGGTGTCAATCACAGCTGGAGGCATGTTGGAATGCCGTACGTGTGTGTGTGTGTGTGTGTGTGTGTGTGACAAAGTAGTCCTGTAATGGTAATTACCATGTGGTAAAACCTTTACTTAAAGTAAACAATAGCACAGCCTGATAAGAGAGACACAGTTAATTTTTGTTTTTTTTAGCCTTTACAGCATGGTGTCCTGAGCTTACATAGCAAAAAGCTGCTGACAGATGACCTTTCATAAAATCTGCTTTCTTGTAGCATTATACAAAACTATTTTATCCTTTCGGATAATTTCCTCTTTGATCCTCTTTCAGGTTGATTAACATTGTGGTGTTTTTATATTTTTTTTTACAGGAGCAGCTGAGTTGGACGGACGACCTTCCCCTCTGCCATTTATCTGGCATTGGATCCGCTACAAACAGGGCTTATAACGCGGAAGGAATCCCCAAGGAGGAGCACCCCTGTGAAGACAACTGGCTCAAGTTCAGGTTGGTTTTGTCAGCATTAACCCTAAGCTATAGGTTCCAAATATTGTATTTGCAAGTTAAGGCATTTTCCAACCAGGAATAACCCACTTATATTCAGCAGCAGTTGGTGGTGGTAATAGTATGGAAAATGTGATATTTCGTGATGCTGATAATTAATGGCCAACTTGAGCAATCTTGGAACTAGGTCTGTCGAGACTCAGATCAGTGACCCTGAACGGCCTCTCCCTCTGTGTATGGGGAGTGTGATACTGCACAAAAACACAAGCAGCTGACAGCCCCGTCCAGAGAGGGAGAGGCCGTTCAGGGTCACTGATCCAGTCTTGTCCGAGAGACTCGCATGTAAGTAGGATAGTGTGTTTCCACCCTAATGGTTTGGGTCATGAGGCTCGGAGTCATGATGGGATTTGTGACTGTTAGTGGACAGGAAAATGTGGCTCATATACAGTCATGTGAAATAATCCTAAGGGCATGCGTGAAACCGCTTTAAAAACCTGTCGGAAAGTGCTCAAAGGAATTGAAGGATTTCTATGTAAAAAAATGACTTGCTGTGCATATGTTCAGGCTTTTCAACACCTTGTAACTGTTTAAAGATTTTAAAAGAAGTCACTTGTCCATTCTTTTGGCGTTTTCCGCTTGGAAGATGCTCTGCACTTTAGAAGTCAGTAGGAAACGTCTTTGTATGTTTTTCCATCATTTTTATTTAGAGTTGAAAAAAAACAACTGGAAAATTATAGCAAAGACGTCATAATCCATGGGAAGATAGTCCATAAAAATGCAGCCAAAATCATTGTAAAACTTATTTACAAACTGATATTTGTCTGGGGAATCTTATATACAAATACTATTTGTGTGAAAAATTCCCCAGACAAATATCCGAGTTCACCCACTGACTTGCACTACGTTCATTATTCACAACAAATATCTGATTAGTAAAAAGTATTCTGTTAGACTTACCTGAACCTGAATACCTAGCTACTCGCTCATCACTGGTCACCACAAATGAGACCTGCCGACTCATGTAAGTCAATGAAGCATCGTTACCACCTGCC
>JARQOC010000007.1:44284483-44434151 GCA_033576535.1 Allobates femoralis
GGGGGAAGAGGTACCCAGCTCCCCCCCAAGCTGCCCCTGCAAGGCAGGCAGCAAGGTTCCTGGGGTGGCAGGGATCCTCCATGGCGGCGGCTCCGGATGCTTTCCGGACCTCCGCGCCGACCCCCCGCCATTTGCGGGGCCTCAATTCACGCTAGGCCCCGGCTTCAGGCCTAGCGTGGAAGACGCCGCCTATCCCCGCCCGCCCTCCGGATAGCGTCAAATGACGCGGCGCCGCATCACAGAGAGGGGCGGAAGTCCCTTTGGGCGCTTGTATTGCGCGCCCATTCAGGTTCCCGCCCCCTCCTTCTCCCTCTGGCGGCGCCAAAACGGCTCTGGGCGCCATTATAGGCGTAAACACTGTGCAGCACAGCGGCCACATAAGGCTATGGGGGCATATACAGAACAGCAGGGATGGTTTCCCTGCAGCAGCTCTCTCCCCCCCCTGCACACCAGGTGTGACAGGCTGTGGGGCAGATGCAGGACTGCCAGTAGGGATATAGTTCCCTGCTGCAGTTTCCTCTCCCCCTGTACATCATGTCTGTGCCAGGTGTGATACCTCCCTCCGGACTCCATAAGTATAGAGGGCCAGTACAGAAAGTGGGCAAACTGTCATATTCTGTCCTGAAATACTCTGTGCTGCTGTGAATACAATTAACTGCTGCAGCACAGCGCTACCCTCACTGACATCACAATAAGTGTACCGTGCCCTACAAGATCTCTCCTGACATACTCTGTGCTGCTGTAAACCTTTTTTTCAGCAGCTGTACATAATGTCAGTGAAGAAATTAGGCGTCAGCATATTCTCAGTACGCACAGGGGACACGTGATCCACCAATGCCCTATGAATGTAATGTGTTTAGTCTGTGTCGTTACAGTGCCACGGCTTCGCCTATGTTCGTCTGACGTTTTACCTCTTATGCCTCTCACCCAGCGAGCAGAGTTCCTCTGCATAGTGTGGGTGACACTCTAATAGGCACAGCCTGGCTTTCCTTACACCGGGTCAGCCACTGATGCCAGTACCTATCAGAGCACATAATGCTACATCTAGATAGACAGTTGTTACGTCTGCGACTGTCGCAGTTTATGGAGAGTAGCATGCAGCAGGATGATGGCTCCGACGTCTGATAGTTTTTCGCAATCCAACCCCAGACTCGGACCTTCATGCATCTCTAAATCAACGTTCCATCTCACAGGAAGCTAAATGTCGATACTTCGAACATTCATCTGTGTCTCAAAGGACACAAGACCGTACCCATGGGACCTTCAGGGCCCCGCTTTCCATACGGGAGTTTTATTGGGTTGCGTTTCCGTGGCAGGGTTCGTACGGTACCCTATCGGACGACAAGGTTCCTGTAGGGACACAGCTCTGCTGAACAGAACACTACAGCAGGCCTCAGAGTCCGCTACCATACCTTGGGAATGCCAATCGCACAGCACCAAACGGTGCCTCACTCGCCGTCGGCAATCCAGATTCCAACCTTTTCGGAATTCATTTAGCGGATCATCGTCTAGATCGACACAAACTCGATCAACGCACATATAGCGCTCACAGACAACCCTCCAAATTAAAGCTCCCGTTAAATTCAGAGACTCATTATGCCTGTGTTACACGCAGAACGTGTTTAAAGGTTCTATGCCGGTGCCACATGCACAGCGAGGTTTTTAAAGGCTCTACTCCAATTCCCTTGTAGTCCATAAACAAGAACGTGCAGTACATCCTGTGCTAGACTGACACAGCTAGACAAACATACCTGGGACAGGTTTTTTTCCGCACGGATCCTCTCCGCTCCATAATGATAATTTATTAGGGAACACGGAAAATACCTTGCATCCTTAGATATACAGGATGAATACCTGCATGTTCCTCTTGCAGCCACTTATCATATTTACAATTTACAAAGACGATTCCTAATTGTGGCGTTTCCGTGCACACTTGTTACAGTTCCCTAACTGGTCACAAAGGTTATGGCAGTCGTCTGGTTTTCCTGCGTTCCAGGGACGAGGTCTCTCTTCCACACCTGGACGTTTACTTCTCAACACACGACCTTCACGGATTGAGAACGCAGCGTCTCTATTACGAGGAACACTTTCTTTAGACTTGGTTGGCTGGGCATCCTCCACAAGTCTACCCCAGTTTTCACTGCAGTCTTCGTATTTTCGGAATACAGTTCAATACATTTGAAGTTCCGGTCAAACTTTTTCTGAGACTAGACATAGGCACTTCAACTAGAGGTCCGCACTCTCCTTCAACGGTTTCCTCAGCCCGTCGGACCTGAATTGAGGGTCAGAAGCAGGACGGCGGCAGCACTGGTGGTTATTCCTTGACGCAGCTGCTCCTCAAGACTTCCCAGTTCTCCATGCTCACGTCATGAGATACCATTGTACGATCACCTCAGGAGGTGTCTCCTTCCAGTACCAGCCATGTAGTATCTCCTGTGGTGGCTCAGCCACTCACTAGTACACAGGGGAAGTATTTTCTTCTGCCAAGTTGACGTGCACTGTACCTACATCTCAACATTAGGAACAAATGGTTCTGTTTGGAATCAACGATCTCATCGTCCCAACACTGCAGACCTGATCCCCTCTTCTGGCGGACTGCCATGTCAGAAGGCAGTCTGACAATGCCACGGCTGTGGCATATGTTCACTCACTAGAGCAAATCCCGCAGTTCCCAGCCAATAAAGGAAGTTTACCACATTCTTCAATAGGCGGAATTCTCAAACTCTGTACTCTTAGCTGTCATTCTACCGCTTGTAGATGCCGAGAGATTACCTCAGATTAGGGTTCCTACATCCAGATGTTTTTAAACAACTTTGACATCACTGGAGAACTCCAGAAGTACCAGTAATGGTGTCACACCTTATTACCAAGGTGCCTAGCTTCATAGCCAGGTCCCACGACCCACAGTCATGGACGGCGGGAGATCTGATATTGGACTGAACCCAATTCCAATTCCACTACATTTTCCTCAGGCTACCACTATCCCAGGGTAGTGAAGATAATCAATCTGGACTGTCAGCAAATCATCCTTGTGAACACACACATACTGACCCAAGCGCGCTTGGTATGCCGATCTCGTCCACTTCATAGCAGAAGTGCCATGCGGCCTACTGGATCGTCCAGACCTGATCTCTCAAGGCCGTCTTATCATCATAGTTCATCGACTCTAAATTCAACGACGTGACCCTGGAGACCCAGGTGTTCACATAATGTTGTCGCGACCTCAGTCAAGGTGCGGACACCGGTTTCAGAAGAGTTATCCCATCAACATGGAAGGCCATTTTCTTTTCTTCTCGTGGGCTTTCACCTTAGCACTGGTCCCTCTCAAGGGGTCCCAGTTTCATCCAATCGCATCTACACTCACGCCTGTCCTTAGGTCCTCTCTAACGACAAGTTTCAACCCCTTTTTCATTCCTTCTCGGCACCGTCTTACTGCCAGACCTCAAGTCTGCCGACTTGTTCCTCCCTCTCAAAGTCTTTTAGACCCGGGGGTCTTGTCCCTCGTCTTCGCGGCTTTACGCTAACCACATTTTAAGCCATGATGAAAAATCCCCTTCGTCTTCTCACACAGGGAGTGGTTTTCTGGATAGCAATTACCTCTCTCCGCAGAGTTTTTGAATTTGTAGCGTTTTCATGTAAACCGCCTTTTGTTTTTTTCTGGTCTCCACCCAGGCAAGGTTGTCCTAAGTCCGGTTAGTTTTTTCCCTTAAGATGGTGGTGTCTTTTGTTGCCCGCCTACCAGAAGATATATTTCTGATGGCGCTAAGCCACATGCCAGCTCATCGGGACAAGAAAGCTCTACATTACTGGACCTTGGTCAGAACCCTACGCATGTACGCGCCAAGGACAAGTTTCCTTTTCTAAAAAAAAAAACAAAACCTCTCTTTCCTTCTTCCAGAAGGATAAACACAGCAGACAGGCCGGGCTCTACACATACCTAATCAGATGGCTGGGTGCTTATTGCATTATATAAAAAAATTTAAAAAAAAAAGGAATTAAATGAATAAGTATTACTGAATACTTTATATCATTAATGATATTATTACTCTTATTATTATTATTTATTTAGGAAGCACCTTTCATCCATGGTGCTGTATCTTTTCCAGCCACGGACACAGCACATTCTCCATGACCGCGGGGGTCTCATAGGCTACCGTGCTATTAGGCACCAGGAGTTAGCACAACCAGTGTGTAAGGCAGCCGCGCGGCCAGCATGCACATGCTTACCAAACGTTTTACGTTCTCACTCAGTCCTCGGCAAATGCAAGTCTGGGAAGCCGTACCCTCCAGGCGGCAGTAGCCCACCTGTAGGTGCATTTTGTTTTTATTCAGTAGTGATTTCCATTGCTGTTCCCACCCAGGGACTGCTTTAGGACGTCCCACGGTCCTGTGTCCCCCAATGAGGCGAAGGAGAAAAGGAGAATTTTGTGTACTCACCGTAAATTCCTTTTCTCTTAGCCTCTAATTGGGGGACACAGCACCCACCCTGTTACCCGTTTCGGGCCGTTACTAGGTTCTCATCTTACTCCTGAGAGGTTATATAGTTGCCTGTTTATTTTCCAGGCCTGCTTATACTGTTATTACATAATTGCCTGTTCGGTTACAGGTTTTACCTTACTGTTATTATGTGGCTGCCTGTTTACTTAACAGGCCTTATTTTACTGTGATTCTTGTCATTCTTCTGTTCATTCTCCTACTGCTTTAGCACAAAACTGGAGAAGCACTTCCTGCTCTAGGCTGTATATGCTGCAGAGGAGGAGCCACGTAACTCTTTTGCAGATTCTGCTTAGTGTCGCCTCCTAGTGGACAGCAGCATAACACCCACGGTCCTGTGTCCCCCAATTAGAGGCTAAGAGAAAAGGAATTTACGGTGAGTACACAAAATTCTCCTTATTATGCATATGTGTGTAAATGTATATACGTATACATATATGTAGATACTTACACATATAAATATATATGTATATGTGTGCATATGAATATATACACACGTGTATACATATGATTAGCCACATATATACATAATGTGTGTATATAGTAATAAATATCTGTGTATCTATAGATATGTATATATACACATACACGTGTGTATATATATATATCTATATGCACAGAAATACATATATATATACACAGATACACACACATTTTTATACACACATACATATACGTGTGTATGTATATATATATGTATAAATACATAGCTGTATATACAGACATTCATATCAATATACACACATTATTTATGTATATATGTGCATGTGTATATATATACTTGTGTGTGTGTGTGTGTGTGTATATATTATATTATATATATATATACCGTATTTTTCCTTTTATAAGACGCACTTTTTTTCCTCCAAATTTTGGAGGAAAGTGGGGGTGCGTCTTATAATCGGAATATAACATTCTGGCATCCTGGGTTACTTGGGGGGGGGGGGGGGGGGGCAGCGGTGAGGTGGGGTCAGAAGTGGCAGGGAATGGTTCCTGCTGAAGAATCAAGCGGCAGGAGCACCACGTGTCCCCGCTCATTACCGATATGAATATTCACTTCACTTCTCCATGCGCACTGAAGACAGCGCACAGAGCTGGGCATGGGAGCAGGGAGCGCTCCTTTACTCTAATAGCCGGCACATTTGGCTGCTCCCCAGCTTCCTTCAGCTGCTGGGGAGATCGTGCCGGGCTATTAAAGTAATGAAGGAGCGGGTTGTAGCAGCAGATGCAAGTGAATCAGCACTAAGCTTGTGCTGAATCACTGCCATGATGACAGGGGCAGAGCAGGGCAGATCCGTACCTTGTGTCAGCATTCCAAGGTCCCTCTGCTCTGTTTGCTAAGCCCCTGTGTCGCAGAGCTGAGAACCAGGAAGTGGCCGATCTTCATTCACACTGCACTAGATCTGAAGCTGGCAGGGCTGGAGGCCGAGCATCATCACTACAGCACAGCTCCTCCGGTTCAGCTCTGCCTCTATATTACAGGACATTGCACTACAGCACAGTGCAGACTGCACAGCTCCCCCAGCTCTGCCTTTATATTACAGGACATCACAGTGCAGAGTGCACAGCTCCCCCAGCTCTGCCTCTGTATTACAGGACATCACAGTGCAGAGTGCACAGCTCCCCCAGCTCTGCCTCTGTATTACAGGACATCACAGTGCAGAGTGCACAGCTCCCCCAGCTCTGCCTCTGTATTACAGGACATCACAGTGCAGAGTGCACAGCTCCCCCAGCTCTGCCTCTGTATTACAGGACATCACAGTGCAGAGTGCACAGCTCCCCCAGCTCTGCCTCTGTATTACAGGACATCACAGTGCAGAGTGCACAGCTCCCCCAGCTCTGCCTCTGTATTACAGGACATCACAGTGCAGAGTGCACAGCTCCCCCAGCTCTGCCTCTGTATTACAGGACATCACAGTGCAGAGTGCACAGCTCCCCCAGCTCTGCCTCTGTATTACAGGACATCACAGTGCAGAGTGCACAGCTCCCCCAGCTCTGCCTCTGTATTACAGGACATCACAGTGCAGAGTGCACAGCTCCCCCAGCTCTGCCTCTGTATTACAGGACATCACAGTGCAGAGTGCACAGCTCCCCCAGCTCTGCCTCTATATTACAGGACATCACAGTGCAGAGTGCACTGCTCCCCCAGCTCTGCCTCTATATTACAAGACATCACACTACAGCACAGTGCAAAGTACACTGCTCCCCCAGCTCTGCCTCTATATTACAGGGCATCACACTACAGCACAGTGCAGAGTGCACTGCTCTCCCAGCTCTGCCTATTCACTAGTCAGTGTGAAATACGACCAAGTTGGACGTGTCATAGATGATTAAACTGGAATGGCCTCCCCCTCTCTGGACGTCTGGATGCGAGCGTCAGCTGCTTGTGTTTTTAAGTAGCTCCACGCTCCTGTCCTGACAGGGGGGGAGGCCATTCAAAGTTAATCATGTGTGAAACGTCCAACCTAGTTGTATATCACACGGACAGTGTGATACCAGCCTTAGACAGACACTGGCATTATAAGACGGACCCCATTTAACATTAAAAAATATTTTTTTTCTCTTTTCCTTCACCAAACTTGGGGGTGCGTCTTATAATCAGGTGCGTCTTATAAAGCGAAAAATACGGTATATATTTTGTAGAGAGAGACTGAGGGTGAGAGGGTCTGTGAGTTTTGTGTAACGCTGGGACCTGGGTGACGCAGTAAACTTCACCTGAGGTCAGAGTTAATCCTCGTCACTCTACCTGACCTCAGGTGATCTACACTGATGTCACCCTGTTCACATCGGTAACAGAAAACTCACTCTATGTGGGTCACGCTGTGAAGTGGGAAGTTTCACATGGGGTCAGAGAAACATATTGCTTTATCCGACCTCAGGTGACACAGACCATGAACTCGCCCCCTTCACTGCACGAGCCTTTAAATATAATTTTTAGGGAATCTTCACTAACGGACGGACCTCTACCAGGATCCTGGATGGGTATGTGGGAGTAATAAAGATGGAGTCAAAATACGTGTTTGTGTTTTTTGTTGTAATAAAAAATTTTTTCTCTGTGTTGTGTCTTCTTTACTACTAAATAGAGATTCATAATGGCCGTGTCTAACATTGGCGCGACATTATAAATCTCGGGCTTAGTGCCAGCTGCTAAAAGAAAGGTGGCATTAACCCCTTATTACCCAGTCTGCCACCACCACAGGGCAGCTGGAAGAGCTGGGTACAGCTCCAGAATATTGCGCTTCTATAAATGCGCAATTTTCTGGGGCGGCTGCGAGCTGCAATTCTCAGCGGGGGTGGCCCAGAACGCTTGGGCCTCCCTACGCTGGGGATTCCAGCCCTCAGCTGCCTGGTTGTACCTGGCTGGCAAAGAAAAATGCGGCGAAGCCCCACGCCGTTTTTTTCTTTTTTTTGCTGCTGTGGAGCGGGAACACCTCCATATATAAATTTTGTAGGGTGTTTAAAACTCCGCTGGTAGGCAGGGCAATAATAGGGAGAGCACATGTTATTGACTATACCCCTCCCCTCTTTTCAGTGTTTGCATTGAGACATATAGTCTAGTTTTCAACTGTTAAAATAAAAGCTATGTTTTAGAAGTATAGCCTCTCCTTTGAAGAATAAAATCAATATAGGTTTACGTTATGTATTATTCGGTGGGCAAAATGTCTGTAGCACTGTGAACTTAACTGAGTGACAGCCGCAGCCTGAAAGCTTGTCTGTGAAGGCCACTTCACACACACAGATATCCGAGTCCAATATCTGAACAGATCTCTGGTTGCAGTGAAATCATGGATACATTGCTCCATGTTGTACACAGCCACAAAATGGAGCAATGTGTCCATGATTTCACTGCAACCAGAGATCTGTTCAGATATTGGACTCAGATATCTGTGTGTGTGAAGTGGCCTTAAGGCTGGTTTCACACCACGTTTTAATCCGATCCGGGGCTGTCCGTTGAGAACCGGATGTAACCGCATTCTTCAAAACCGATGTCACCATCCGGTTTGAAATGGGATCCGGTTCCCGGATTAGCTGTTAAACCAGACCGGTTGCATCCGGTTTTGTTGAATCCGGTTTAATCCACTTTCAGCTGCCCAGCCCTCCTGTGGCTTGTTAATATAAATTGCAGTCAGCCTTTCTTCCATCTTTCTTTCTTTTGGTTGCAAAATGACCCTGTGTTATGAAGATTTCTGCTTGTATATGTGGATATTTGCTCACAGAGTTTGGCCAAAATGGCGTTGGGAGGGATGGTGGGCGGTGGTCACATTCCTCAGCGCGGAGCCGCTGTCTGCAATTTGCAATCCGGGAACCGGTCCGGTTTTGTAATTTAATCCGGCGCCATAGACCCTCATGTTAAGTTTCACCGGATTGCACCGGACTGGGTGGATACGGGAGATTCCGATTTTGACCGATTTTCACAACAAAAATCGTGCATGTGTCGTTTTTGGGTCCGAGGACAAAAGCCGAGTTCTCCCGGATCCATCCGGAATGCATGAAACCAGATGGCTAAACACTGCCATCCGGGACAATCCGGCCCCATAGGCAAACTATTGGGCTGAAATGTGATCCGGGCCAATCAAACTCTCATCGGATCGGCCCGGATCATAAAAACTTGGTGTGAAACCAAGTTCAAGACCACACCATTTTTTTCCCCTTTCTGACCAGGTTCTCTTGCATAAGTGCTTTTAATGGCTGGAAAAAAAATTATTTTATTTTTTTCTAATAGTTTCATTTTATGTCATTTTTATATTGCTTCTTTTTTTCTTTGCTGATATATGGTGAAATATAAAGAAAAGTAGGAAATGTCTATCGTTCATATTTTTTTATGACCAATAAATAATTGCTAAAAAAAGACATATTACATTGTGTCCCTCTTTCCTTAGAAACTCTTTTTATATAGTGGCCGTTGTTTATTTTTTTTACTCGACTGGATAGGGCTAGAAACAGCAATATTGACTGACTGCAATTTTTACCGTATATACTCGTGTATAAGCCGACCCGTGTATAAGCCGACCCCCCTACTTTTGCCCCCAAAACCTGGGAAAACCTATTGACTCGTGTATAAGCCGAGGGTGGACCCCAGCACAGGTATACAGCCCCCAGCAGTGTGGTATACAGCAGCCCCAGAGGTATATACAGCAGCCCCAGTGGTAGTATACAGCAGCAGCCCCAGTGGTAGTATACAGCAGCAGCCCCAGTGGTAGTATACAGCAGCAGCCCCAGTGGTATATACAGCAGCAGCCCCAGTGGTTAGTATACAGCAGCCCCAGTGGTAGTATACAGCAGCCCCAGTGGTAGTATACAGCAGCCCCAGTGGTAGTATACAGCAGCCCCAGTGGTAGTATACAGCAGCCCCAGTGGTAGTATACAGCAGCCCCAGTGGTAGTATACAGCAGCCCCAGTGGTAGTATACAGCAGCCCCAGTGGTAGTATACAGCAGCCCAGTGGTAGTATACAGCAGCCCCAGAGGTAGTATACAGCAGCCCCAGAGGTAGTATACAGCAGCCCCAGAGGTAGTATACAGCAGCCCCAGAGGTAGTATACAGCAGCCCCAGAGGTAGTATACAGCAGCCCCAGAGGTAGTATACAGCAGCCCCAGAGGTATATACAGCAGCACCAGTGGTGTATACAGCAGCCCCAGAGGTATATACAGCAGCCCTTAGGTAGTATACAGCAGCCCCAGGGCTGTATACAGCAGCAGCCCCAGGGCTGTATACAGCAGCAGCCCCGGAGGTATACAGGCCCCCCCATCAAGCTCCAGGGCCCCCGCCCTTGTGCGGCAGCCTGTAAAGTAAAATCATACTTATCCTGTCCTGTCGCGCTGTCCCGCCGCTGCCATCACGATCCCGGGCTTCATTCAGCGTCTTCCGGCTTCCGGCTTCCTGTGGTCGCGGGAAATGACGTCATTGCCCGCGACCACAGGAACACGGAAGACGCGGAATGAAGCCCGGGATCGTGATGGCAGCGGCGGGACAGCGCGACAGGACAGGATAAGTATGATTTTACTTTACAGGCTGCCGCGCAAGGGGGGGGGCCCTGGAGCTTGATGGGGGGGCCTGTATACCTCCGGGGCTGCTGCTGTACTCGCGTATAAGCCGAGGGGGGACTTTTTACGCGAGTATATACGGTATTTACTTTTGCTTTGTTTTATTTTTATTTTATTTTGCACACAAGGAACCCCATAAGAACTTAAGACAAGTGATGAGCGAGTGTAATCGTTACTATTCGTTACTCGCACGGATAGTACGGTATTCGCGATGCTCGTTACTCTGCGATTATCGCTGGTGCTCGTGAGTGATGTGTCCATCTTTGGTGAAAATTGTAGGGTACCGTCACACAAGTACACCTCGCCGGAGATATTTCCGGCGACGCTCGGGGGCGCGCACGTTTTTGGCGCCCCGCCAGTGTCGCCGTCGCATGTTTACATGCGGCGATACCTCCAACGACGCACTGGTGATCTTGCAGGCGCCATCGCCGCTGGGGTGTCCAAAAACCCCAACAGCGATTCTGTAACATGGGAGCCTATGGCTCCCATTGCCTGTGAGATCGCCGTCCCTCTGTTATATGGGGCAATGTGTACAGATCACCCCAGAGTGCTCGCCTGGTTTCAGAGCACTGCTGAGAAACCAGGAGACCACTCAAAGGCGTCGCCATCGCCTATTTACATTAGGCGACGCAAAGGCCATGTCGGCGGCGATAGGCCATGCCCCTGCACCTATAAAATCGCCGCCGATATCGCCTCGTGTGACGGTACCCATACACACACCTATATATCAATCGGACAGCTCATTCAAGGAGACCGGTTCCCTTTAAATGCTTGTTCTGCTTGGTTTTCATCCCTGTGGACAGTGCCAGTCAGTCAGTCATAAATGTGATTTTAATTCTCCGCATTTATTACCCGCTGACAGCATGTTCAACATGACAGGTTGACTTTAGTAATAATTGGCTCTGTTCTGTATCTTCTTAGTCAACATGACTCAAATGAAAGCTGCTTGTTGATACCATAAATTGTAATCACCCTTTTATTTTTAGACGACTATAATTAAATGTTCTATAGCGCTGTACATTTCTTCTACTTCTACATTTGTTGTCTCATTTTACAGAGCAGAGAATAATATTTATCTGTACGGAGTGTTCGATGGCTATGACGGCACCAAAGCCACTAATTTTGTGGGCCAGAGGCTGGCAGCGGAGCTTCTCTTGGGGCAGCTGCATGCCGATGTCACGGATGGAGAGGTGCAGAAAGTGTTGTTGCAGGTTAGTGGCTTAGTTTATTGAACCTTCTAGCAGCTGTTCGTTCTCACCCGAGTGTGGGTATCAGGACCTAAACTAAAGGCATAATTGCTATATATCATGCTGTTAGATGGGTTTCAAGACCTGCAATGGGGCAAGGATTTTTGTGGCTGCAATATGGAGGAGAAAATACAGCCACTTATACAGCATGTGAATAAACCAATAAGTGTGTAACATGTATCTGGTGGGGCATTTACACTAGTCAATAATCAATCACAAGTTCCTAGGAATTCTTTTTTCTTTTTTTTTAATAATTGGTCTGTCTAAGGCCCCTTTCACATCAGCGGTAAGCGCTGATCGCGGCAGTTGCGGTGAAAAAAACGCATCTGCCGCAGTTACCGCATAATGAACGCACTTGCGGTTCACCTGCGGTAAGCCCCGTGCAATGTCTATGGGGCATGGGGCTTGCGGCAAGTGTGGTATAGTTGCGGTTTCTGCACTTATGGCAGATGTGGCCGCGAAAAAAACAGTCAGCCACGGTTTTTCGCGGGCACATCTGCCGCAAGTGCCGAAACCGCACTTGTCACACCTGCCGCACACTTATCGAAAGCCCCATAAACATTGCATGGGGCTTGCCGCAAGTGAACTGCAAGTGCGGCCGTCATGCGGTAATTGCGGCAAATGATTTTTTTTCACCGCAACTGCCGCGACCAGCGATTACCGCTGATGTGAAAAGGCCCTAAGATGGGCTGCCAGTCGCCCAGCAGGTTACTAAAATGGTCTTTGGCCAGGTGAATTGATTAACGCACCACTCCTGTGTGTTTTTATTTTTTTTGTATTTCGTTGCTGGAGTGGTGCTTTAAATCTAACATATTTTTCAGACTACAAGATGCTCCTAACCAAGAGACGCCCCCCTAGGTTTAGACAGCAAGAAATAGGACAAACATTTTTCATATTAATTAAAACTTTCCTGGTGATGTAAAGTAGATGAGTCATTAGCACCCATTTTAATAAACTAGGATAGAATAGGGAGGTAATATATCTATTGTTAATATCTCTTTGAAGTGTGTATTATATGTACACAGCTCTGCTACATGTAAACTATATGCAGATATATACACACAGCTCTGCTACATGAAAAGTACATGCACATATAGACACTCGTACAGCTTTACTACATGGAAACTACATGCATATAGGCACATGACTGTGCTACAAGAATATATAGATACACATACAGCTCTGCTACATGCACATATGCATGCACACTTTACATGTTCACATCTTGCGGCTGCACTTACACACACATATTTACATATACACACAATTAGCACATCTTGTAGTCTCACACACACTCTACATTACCACATTTTGCAGTTCGTGGTCCGGATCTGAGCGGACGCTGCACCAGCTGAGCAGCTGATAGACCTTGCACTTAGTTATCGCCAGGACCCTTCAGGTCATGTGATTGGTCACAATACCTGAAAGGTCTTAGGCTACTTTCATATGCTGCACATTTCCTGCTCTTTTGTGGCCACGCAATTTAACACAGGTAAAAAAACGCAGTGCATTCACACACCGCTTTATTTTATGGCCGCATTTCTCCCCCAAAAGCGCAGGAGGGAAGTGATGTCACACAGGGGAGGAGGAGTCCTGTGTTTCTCCCCTGTGTGACAGGTCTTTTGGCTTTTGCAGTGTATTAATATACACTGCAAAAGCTAAATAAAAGTAATCAAAAGGTATGAAAAATAAAACAGAATACTTCCTCATCCGCCGGCTGTTACGGGAGCCGAGGCATCCACGTCTGATCTGCTGTCAAGACCTTAAAGATGTGATTGGCTGGTAGCGATCATGTGATATGTGACGTGCATATCACATGATCGCTACTGGCAAATCAGAGCTAGAAGGTCCTGGCAGCACATCAGATGTGGATGTCTCGGGTCCCGGTAACCAGGAACAGCCGGCGGAGAGGTAAGTATTGTATTTTTTTTTTTTTTTTTTTAATACCTTTTGATTACTTTTATTTAGCTTTCGCAGTGTATATTAATACACTGTGAAAGCCAATGTCGCACATGGGGGAGGAACCCAGGATTCTTCCTCCCCTGTGTGACATTACATCCTGCAGCGCCTGCCTTTATATGCTCTGGAATTGCGC
Source organism: Allobates femoralis (assembly GCA_033576535.1). Lineage (NCBI taxonomy): Eukaryota > Metazoa > Chordata > Amphibia > Anura > Aromobatidae > Allobates > Allobates femoralis. The sequence goes on from JARQOC010000007.1 coordinate 44,298,363, forward strand.
AATGTCTGTACGGCGATGCGTAATTCCAGCGGCTATAATGGGGCCTATGGGAGAAAGCACGTGCTAAAAAGCAAAAAGAATTGACATGTTCATTCTTTTTACGCGCGCACTTTCTCCCATAATAGCACGGCGTAAATTTACACAGCGTCTGAATGGCAAAAGTGAATTTCCATTCACTTTGCCGGCAAACGCAGATGCAGATACGCTTTTGGTGCAAAAGCGCAAAAATTACGTCCTGTGTGAATGTAGCCTTAGAGTTAAACGGAAGGTTCTTCAGCTCAGTCATCCCCTGCACAAATCCCAGTAAGCTTCATTTCTCTCTTTTTTGCAGCTGGAGGATAATAGGGCATTTCTCTGTGATCTGCGAGAACGTAGTGTCTGTGTTCTCCTCCATCACAGGAAGCTGTCTGTGGACTATAAGACACGCGCACTTTTTAGCAGGAGTGTTTTAGTTAAAAAGTGCATTTTATTGTCCAGAAATTCCGGTAAATCCCCTGCCACTTTCTTCTACTCCCCTTCTGGCGTCTTCTCCTGTTTTCAACGACAAGCCACAAGCCAGTCAGTCTTTAGCACTTTGTGACTTGCTGGCAGCTCCAGTGTTTCCTGGAACGGCTGTAGCTCACAAATCAATAGATCTCTATGGGAGCCTCATTCCGGCCTTGTCCTAACTCTCATAGAGCTGAATTGGGAGCTTGTGAAGTAAATTCTGTCTTCTGGCCAGTCAGTAGTTAGGAGCAGAAGATGATGCCACGGGATCAGTGATATGCCAAAAAAGAAAAAATGCTGCGGGGTGAGTATAAGACAAGGGGCAGGGGATTAACAATTAAAGCACTACTGCAGCACTGATAAACAAAATCACTGGAGTGGTGCTTTAAGTTTTCTTAAAAATCATTGTTCTCGGCAGCACATTGTCAGATGTAGCCAGAATGTTAAATGGTCTTTGTACATCCCCTTTGAAGATAGGTTGCTTGAACAAAAACTGAATAATGTAAAGATTGATGTCCTGAATACATTGCACTATGTTATCCTCTAAAATGCTTCATGGTTGTAGAGAAATCATAGTCTAAGCCTCAGGAATTGTTTCTACCTAGCAGCCCCCCTCTGGATCAGCTTGATTGACAGATCTCTCACTATGCAGAAATAAAGAGACATGTAAATCAACTGGGAAGGGAAACTTTAGGAAAGCGGCCAAGCAGGCATTTTTCCAGACCCTAGCACTTAATAAAGCGATGATTTTAATGTAATGGTACCTTTCACTTAATCATGCCCAGCATATGCTGCCAAGTTCTCTTTGAGAAAAATAAAATGTAGAGTCCATGTTAACTTACAGTTCCAGCTGTCTGAGGGAATGTAATGCATCTTGTTAAAAAGGGATATTGCTGAAGCTGTATGCAGTGTATGATCCAACATAAACCTTCAAAAGGGGACTCTCATCTGCGGTACCCTTTATGTAAGACTTGTATGCTGGGATTATTACCATTTTACAATTTAAGAGTGATGATTAATCAGCTTTTTACCAATCTTGCCTTTCATCCTCCTTTAATTTTGTGTCATTTAGGCATTTGATGTGGTTGAAAGAAGTTTTCTCGAGTCTATAGATGATTCCTTAGCAGAAAAAGCGAGCCTCCTGTCTCAGCTGCCAGAGGTAAGTCCCTCAGTCCGGTTAGGGCATGATAAATAGTAATGGTAATTGGCGTGCACACCTATTGGAAGTAGTTGAGGTGCTAGTGTATGAGGCCCTTGGGTCTCAATGTCATATATAGTTCAAAGAACACTGCACACTCTAAAGTTTTTCAAGGTGAAGATATGTGTTTATTTTCCTTAGTGCATAAAGACAACCTGCGATCTGGCTGACGTTTCGATCACATCTCCGTGATCTTTATCAAAGTATCGCTGTGAAGTACAAAGACAGTGGAGTGAACAGATATACATTATATACAAAATATACATGCAAAAAGTGTTGTACATAGTCAACACTTAATGTAATACAAAGATCTGTCATTAAGCTGGACATGTGTTGTACAGAAGTTTCCATATGTTATCCATGGTGGTGATAGGGAGGTTTATAGGAGACTATATGTGATTAGGAGAATGGGAATGACGTTTATTGATGGTGTTCAATCAGTGTAGGAATAGGGAGATACTGGTAGTACCTGTCCTTTATGTTTTCACCTAGAGGATCATCTGGTCCTGTGGAGGCTTATTTCCCCTTGTAGTGGTTTCTGTGAAGAAACCAATGATAGTGAGTGTCAGGGACTGGTTGTTATAAAAACTTAATTTGGTAAAGAGGTTACCTTTATAATGCATACACTATATATGCATCAATAGAAAGGTCATCTGTTCATGTAGGTGCCTCCAGGTATGTCCCCTTTCAATGTTGGATCTAGCCCTGTCAGTGGAATATAGCACTGTTGGTGAAGATATATACATAGAGAGTGAAAAAATGACCTGTTGCATACTTAGCTTTGAGTAGGTTAATTGGTGGTTCAGTGTGCTTGCCTCTCCCTAGGGCGCTGCCAGCGCTTCCTGCGCCTTGGCTGGGAATGAGTACTGTGAGGAGGACGCAATCTTTATGCGCCTTAGCCGGTCAGCTGACCGGAAGTGACGAATCCGATCGCGCATGCGCAGTGTGCGCCGCTTCCCTGGTGATAGTTACCAGGTTCTCGGCGCTGTATTACACTCGTAGTGCGCCTGCGTGGCCCAGTTGATGCCACTACCTATTGAGATAGTGTGGAGCTGCTTGGTAATATGTGGAGGAGCGGTCTAATGTCACCCTCTAGTGGGGCAGAGTAGTAATGTAACATGCGGGGGAATTGTGTGTATCGCGGCCCTCTAGTGGAATAGTAAGGTACTGCAGGGTAGTCAGAGGAGGGGCCGTGTGCAGTGGCATCTGCTGGAGCAGTGTAGAATTACTGGGTAATATGTGGAGAAGCTGGGAGTACTACTGCAACCTGTGGTACCTTGATAATGACATTCACTTTGAATCCACATCTTTTCATTATACATAGTATTACATATATATCTATACACAGGTCCAGATGTATTTAGGTGAAAACCAAAAAAATGAGTAGAGGTCCAAACCTTTGTCAGAAACAACAATTTCTCTATTAGGGTAATAGCATGGTTTATACATAGGAAAAAAATCAATACAGGTAAAAGACAGTTATTATTCCAATATATCTCTAAGTATCTGAATAACCCTACTTATGCTTACCATCCAAGGTAGGAGACTAAATAGAAGGGTGCGACTATATTCTTAGTGTGTCTGTAAAGCAGGAAAGCATATTGTAGCGTTACCAATCAATTTCTCTGTTTAAACCTTTGGGAGCAAGAGTATCAAGAATACAAATCCAGAAGGTCTCTCTTTTAGGAGTTTTATATGGTTACCCCCTCGTCTGGGTCTGGGTACTTTTTCGATAATTTGGAATCGTAGTTGCGATACTGAATGTCTCGCTTCTTTAAAGTAGTGGGGGAGGGGAAGCCATGTCTTGCCACAACGGATGGTAGACTTGTGGCTAGATATTCTGTCTTTTACGGATTGTATGGTTAACCCCACGTAGAGGAGGCCGCACGGGCATTTAATAATGTATACTACGAAGTTTGTGTCACAGGTATAGTAGTCCCGAATTTTGTATGATTTCCCCGTTCTGGGGAGGGTAACCAGATCTCCTTTAATTACATTGGAGCAACAGGTGCAATTGAGGCAGGGGAAGGTGCCTGTCTTTTTTGGTTGTAGGTGTGTTTGAGATTCATGTGTTCCCAAGCTCCCAATGTCAGCCCTCACTATTCTGTCTCTGATGTTTTGTGGTCTTTTTGTGCACATCAAAGGAGGTACTTTGAAGGCCTCAATTTGTGGATAGCCTTTATTCAGTATTGGCCAGTGTTTTCTAATGAGTTTGTGCACTTTTTTCATCGTGGGGTGGAAGTGGTGTACAAAAGGTATCCTTTCTGTCTTATGTCTAGGTACTGGTTCCGAGGGTACTTCTCTGGCTGCCTTTAACTCATCCTGTAGAAGTTGTTCTGGATATAGTCTTTCTCTAAATTTTTGGGACATCTCTGTCAATCCTATGTCTCTAGTATCTGGATTGGATACTATCCTTGACACACGTTTGAACTGTGATCTTGGAAGGCTGGCTCTCATTGATTTAGGGTGGCAGCTATTGTAAAGTAAGAGTCTGTTGCAGTCAGTGGGTTTTGTAAACAGGTCCGTATGAAGGTGTCCATCAGTGTCTCTGCTTATTTTTGTGTCGAGGAAAGTAATGTCCGTCATGCTAGTTGCCATGGTGAATTTTAATTCTTCCCTGGTTGTGTTGATTCTGTTGTAAAATGTTAATAGGCTATCCATTGGGCCATCCCATAAACAAAAGATATCGTCGATGTATCTTAACCAGCATGTGGCGTGTTGCTGGTAAAGTACATCAGGGTAAATAGCTGTGTTTTCGAAGTGGTCCATATACAAATTTGCATACGCAGGTGCTACATTAGCGCCCATTGCGGTGCCACACTTTTGGACATAGAAATCGTCTCCGTACAGAAAGAAATTTTCCCTGAGGACGATATTCAGGAGGTCTAGGCACAAGTTCTGTTGTTCTATTGTGTAATTGGAATTTCCCAATATCAGCCTGACCGTCTATTCCTTTGATGTGTTCTATGGACGTGTATAGACTGTTAACATCAAGTGTGGCGAGTATGGTTCGGGGGGATATCGGGCCCATGGATCTGATTTTCTTTAGGAAGTCGCCTGTATCCAGGATGAATGATTTAGTTCTCTTGGCAAAAGGCATCAATACTTTCTCTAGATAAATGGATAAGTATAGAGTCTGTTGAAGCAACGATAGGTCTACCTGGGGGATTAACTAAGCTCTTATGTATCTTCGGTAGAATATAGAATACTGGTGTGACCGGGTGTTGGTTGATAAGGAATGTCTTTGTCTGTAAGTCGATAGTCTTGTTATCGACATATGTCTGTAGTGTTTGTTATAAGTCTTCTGATTTTGTATGTTGGGTCACTAGGAATCTTTTCATACGTTTTGTTGTCACTTAATTGTCTCTGTATCTCACCCATGTATTGATGTCTGTTTAATACCACTATAGCACCCCCTTTGTCCGCTGGTTTAATGATGATGTGTCGATTTGTTTTTAGGCTCTCAACCGCTTGTTTTTCTCTGTCGTGTAATTATTATGGATGGGGAGAAATCCCAATTGTTTTTCTTTGATGAGGCTTTTGATGTCCCTGTCCAGGATATCAATAAATGCCTCGCTTGCATGATATGTGTGTGGGGGGTTAAAGTTGCTCGGGTTATGTAAGCCAGGTGTTTCAGGGATAAAGGTGGTGTAAATGTTGTGTCTTGTGTGTTAGTTCTCATTGGATTTTCTGTGAGGTTGAAATGAGTTTTTAACCTAATTGATCGGTAAAATCGCTGTAGCTCCTTTTTAAGTGTAAATGGATCCCATCGTGGGGTTGGGCAAAAAGACAGACCCTTGTTTAATACTGTAAGTTCAGTGGGAGATAAGGAGTAGGTTAGGGCATGAAACAGGGCTGTTCAGCTTTATTCGCCGTTTTCATCTAGCCGTTGACATAGCGAAAAATGGTTAATCAATGCTGATGGCTGATGTTGGACTCCCACCAATCTGATGTTGGTGACCTATCTTCAAGATACATCTTCAGTATTGTAAGCCTATAAAATACCTTCATATCAGCGACACTAGGCACCCGCAACTGGCAACGACTGAATGTAAAGCGTGAGTGGAGCCAGACAGCTCAGCTGAATACACTGTGTAGTAGTCAATTTCATGTTCTCAGGATCAGTCATCAATATATTGAGCCTGAAAAACCCCTTTAATATGGACCTCCTTGTCTAATCACATTGAAGCATCTTATGCAAAGTGCTGAACCTAGCATTGTTCTGATGTTAAGCTCTGATGAACCAGAAAAGATTACCAGCTGTTGGTAAAAACACGCATAAGAGACCCTTGCACGGGCGGACCGGTGGCACTAAACAGCAAATAACCCCTTCATGTCAGCAACCAATTTAAATTGTTGTGGTTTCATTTTTTTTGTTCCCAGAGACCATAACTTTTTTTTTCTTTCCAAATAGACATATGCGGGCTTGTTATTAGTGAGACAAGTTGTACTTTTGAGTGGTACCAATAATTTTGCCACATGGAATTTTTTTCACATTTTCCAGTGCACAAAGTGCAGTGGAATTGTACAAAAAACAAAGTTTGGACATTGTTTCTTGGGAATTGTTTTTACAGTATTCAATGTGTGGTCAAAATGACCTTGTAATATAATTGTCCTCATCAGTACGATCTCGAGAATACCAAACATGTCCAGGTTGTTTTTGTTTTTTTTTTAATTTTGCTTATTGTCACCATTTTCCAAGTCCCATAACATTTTTGGCCACAGGGAGGGTTTCAAGGGAACTCAGTAATAACCAGAACGGAGATCTTCAACAGATCCGCAGTTGTCATAGCAACCCATCGGGGAACTACGGTCATGTCGATGACTGATGCACCCCCAAGCTGGCGTGCTGCTAATACGTCTGTCAGCATTTGACAGCGGCACTTAACAGGTTAATAATGGCACTACTGGGATTGTTAGAGGCAGGTCCTGGCTGTAACACACATCCATTGCCTGACAAGTATGGGACGAGTTAATCCCTTGTTCCCATCCTGTACTTGTATGGTGCATGTCATAAAGGGGTTGATGAACTGTTTGCACAGGCAGACTGGTGTAAAAGATGACCTCTGTGATCTGTAAGTTTCTTTCTGAAGAATGCTCATTCACGATTATCTGTCACTGTAAATGCAGCTGAAAAAGTAAATTATATTTTGGTTAATAAACGTGAAAATCAGTAATTTTGTAACGGAGCTTTTCAGAGAAATCTGCTTCTTTCTCTGCCAGGACTGATATTTAATTCTCAGTTCACATATAAAATCTGTATATAGCATTGCTGTATATAGAAGAAATCACAGTCGCCTATGAATGCTGGCCCCTGTAATGACAATACATCGCAGGCCTACCGATGAGGGGACAGAAGCACAATTTCCCCTGTCGGCACCTGTTAAATGCCGCTGTCAGAGATTGACAGCAGCAACTGACAAGTTATTCAGCATTCATTTGCATGGCAAGATGCAGGATCAGCATGTGAGCCTGCTTCAAAGGCAGGGAATGGACATATGACATAAGTTGATCTGATCAGCTAAGAAGTGCAGGTGGTTCGGAGATCCCCCAGACCAGTTAATGTGTTATGGTGGGTTTACACACTACAACATCGGTCCGATATTGGATCCGACGGCGCAGGAGCGCGCTTTTTGTGCCCGGTTTTCCATGAATCGCATCGGAGGTTTACACAGCGCGATATCGTGATACAACGTCCCTACGATGTCTACGCCCCGACCCAGGAACGACCATTTAACATGGTAGTGAATGGGGGACGTTGTACTGCACATCGGAGTTGGGCTGTCACACAGCACGATCCGGCTCCAACCGGCATCCAATATCGGGCCGTTGAATAGCACGCTCATTCGATCCCCGATATCGGATTGACATCGTTCGTGCATCGTATTGGACGTTCACACCATACAACGCACGAACGATATTGGGTCCAACGCACGAAGCACATGACTTTTGGTCGGAGTTGGACGCCGATATCGGGACGTGTAAACCCACCATTAGATTGAGCTGTCAACCTCTAGCAGAACGATCTAACTTGTGCTGATGGGAAGAGTGCTGTTCACCACCGGCAACCCCGTGAAGCGATCACGGGCTGCGGTTGTTGCCATGACAGCAAGGGGTCAGATGATGACCCCTGTTGCTGTCATGACTCACTTCCTGTGAGCGCTTCTTTTGCCCCATTGAAAATTGAAACTATAAAAAAAAATAAACAGTTGGTATAACTGTATAACTGCATTCAGAAATGCCTGTTCTATTAAAATATAAAATAAGTGAATCAGATCTGTAAACCGCATGATGGAAGAAAGAATAAAAAACGCCTAAACTACGTTTTTTTTGGGTTGCCAGAACATTGCAATAATAGGTGTTCAAAACATTATCTGCACAAAAATTGTATCATTAGAAACGTCAGCTCAAGACGCAAAAAATAAGCCGTCACACAGCCCCAGATACCGGAAAATGAGAACGCTGCGGGTCACGGAAAATGGCGACAAAAGCACAATTTTTTTTTTTAACAAACTTCTGAATTTTTTTTCACCACTTAGTAGAAGTATACATGTTTGATATCTGTGACCTGATACTGCCCTGAGGTATCATACAGTTTCATATATAGTGACAATAAAAAAATGATGTGATTGCACTTTTATTGCAGTTTCACCACACTTGGTAAAATGAATGATGTCATTCAAAAGTACAATTCGTCCTACAAAAAACAAGCCTTCATGTGTCTATAGTGACTGAAAGATAAGTTATGGAAAAAACAATTTAGTGTAAAGTAAGATACTTAATAAGAAAATGTTTTCAGCGTCTAGATTTTGTTTGCTCATCCTCTGCTTTCTGTGCTGTAGGGCGCCATCCTTCAGCAGCTTCCCAGCCAGTACCAGAAAATTGTAGAGCGACTGAACAGCCTAGAAAAGGAGATTTATGGAGGCGCAATGGTCATCGTGGTGTTAATTGTCAACAACAAACTTTACGTGGCTAATGTTGGTAGGTAACACAAACTCTAATATCAGTATTGTAATGATGAAGAGACAGTCCTTATAGTAGTTATCATTTAACACTTAACCGGTTGGCTTTTAGGCTGCTCTGCCTGTGGGCAGCATATTGTAGTGCCAGGCATGCTGATTCACTTTAGACGCTACAGAAAATAAACATTTAAGAACTTGTATAGTAAAGGAAATGAAAACTGCTGAACTTAGTGTTGTTTTCTGTCACATTTCCAATACTTGTGGTGATTGACCGCACTCAGCAACTATAAAAGCCAGGCACAAGTTTCCTTACATTGGAGAAAAGTGGTATACTCTTCAGGACAAGTGCAATACTTTCATTATAGTCATGCTGGAAAACTGACATAAATACATCATTAAGTATCCACTAAAAACCAAGCGTGCACATAGACCAGGAGAAATGTGCGATCAGTCTCCACTAGGGAGAGCTAAGAGCATATAGATCTATTGAGGCTCTATAGAAATAAGTAGTTGTGAGAATCTAGCAGTGTCCTTGTGGCAGCTGCAGAGAATCCTATCACTATGTTGGGCCTGTGACGTTTCCCATATGCTTAGTCATCAAATTCTATTCAAGCTACAAAATGTCTATTTGTTAAATTAAAAATGACTCTTTAAAACAAAAAGCAGCCATTTCTTTATCTCAAAAACGTTTTCATTGGGATTTTCAATCGGCCATCATGTTCCGGTACAAACATATGACTGCTGCACTGGTGGCGCTTTGACTAGCAGCGCAGCCCTATGAAGAGAAAATTGTGATTTTGGTGGGTAACGTCATGCCAAGCCGTCTAATCAAAAGAGGCGCTGCAGATGCCATCAGGTAGAGGCAGATCTCAGGGCTCCCATTCATCAGAAACAGATTATTAACGTGGCTGATGGTCCCGGTGCAGCAACTTAATTTGCACCAACTCTAGTTAGTGAACGTTGAAAGGGAACCAACCACCCCAAATGACCCCCCAGTCTGTTAATATGTGTCCATACACCCTGCAGACACATATGGGGCAATCGTTTTTGCTAAAAAAAAACGGATTTGTAAAAGCTAAGATATAGCTTTATAAACTTTTAAAAATTTTGCCGACTGGGCGTTATCTGGGTGTGGGGGGGTGGGGGGTGGAGCGCTGCGCAATATGTACAACCTGATCCGGTGCCGTCCCTGCAGTCCTGTCCGATGCTGTCTCCCCGCTGCTCTCTCCGGTGCTGTGCCCGCTGGTGTCCTCCTGTCATGGTCTCCATGCTGTGCCCCAGGCCGGTAACATGATTATCGGTGCGGGCTCCGGGCAATGGGGAAGCTTCCTGCTTCCTCCTGCCCATCCCCGCCCAGGTCAGCCCTGCACCAATGAGAACGCAGGGCCAGTGATGTCATATAACCGCCCCTGCGCTGTGATTGGCTCACAGTAGCGATCACATGACACAGCATGGAGACCATGACAGGAGGACACCAGCGGGCACAGCACCGGAGACAGCAGCGGGGAGACAGCACCGGACAGGACTGCAGGGACGGCACCGGACCAGGTTGTACATATTGCGCAGCGCTCCACCTCCCCCCCCCCCCCACCCAGGTAACGCCCAGTCGGCCAAATCTTTAAAAGTTTATAAAGCTATATCTTAGCTTTTACAAATCCGTTTTTTTAGCAAAAACGATTGCCCCATATGTGTCTGCAGGGTGTATGGACACATATTAACAGTCCGGGGGGGTCATTTGGGGTGGTTGGTTCCCTTTAAACTACAAAAATCAAACTGCTTCAATTGCTGTTTTTTGTTTGCTGCAATTCCCCAAAAAATGTGATCAAAAGTTGTAGGCAGCTCAAAATGTTATCCCTACAGATTAATCTCGCAAAATACAAGGCCACGGACATCAGTGGAAAAAGATTTTTAAAAGTTGCGAACCACAGAAAACTGTGATACCAGACAACATTTGTTTATAATTGAGGTTTTTTAACCACTAAAATATATAAAAATATATATACAGGTGCATCTCAATGAATTAGAATATCATCAAAAAGATAATTTATTTCAGTAATTTAATACATTAAGTGAAACGCTCATATTATGTAGAGTCATTACAAACAGAGTGATCTATTTCAAATACTTATTTATGTTAATGTTGATGATTATGTCTTATAGCCAATGAAAACCTAAGGGTTTTCTCCAAAAATTAAAGTAGGGGGGATGAAGAGTTAAAAACTGTGCTGCCGTATTTCACAAGACATCAAAGGGGGAATATAATATTGATTTATTGGTCAACACCCTGAAACATGGCAATGTGATATTGATTTGTCCTGAGGGAGGGGCCAGGGAGCCCTGAAATACGTTGACCAATAAATCAATATTATATTCACCCTTTGATGTCTCATGAAATATGGCAGCGTGGTTTTTAACTCTTCATCCTCACTACTCTATATGCACCACGTTGGAGACTACAGCATCTGTGATATGCTTTTATAGTGGTTGTGACTCTCACAACCACACAAGGTGAAGCCTCTTGGGAGGGCTTGTTGCTGTGTGGGGATGGCTTGTTGCTGTGTGGAGAGGGCTTGTAGGAGAGGGGGGTGAACGACAAATTATGACATTTGCACCCAGGCTCCCAAACAAACATGCCTCTGGTCGGTCTGCAGACGCAGAATAGTGATATCTGGGTAACAATGCAAAATGCTGACAGGGTGTAAATTACAAACTGTCAGCATTCTGCAACCTAGATACACACAGTGATTTTATAAAACGCCCAGACACCCTCTTTAATTTCCTCCTGGTTTAGGCTATATCCTGACAAATTGGTTTTTACCACTTTTATTTGCATTTTGGCCATAGAACATTGCAAAAACACAGAAAACAAGTGACATTCTCATTCTTTCCTAAACATAGCAAAACCTGTTCAGCTGCAAGGAAATTAAAGAGGACCTGTCACCAAACCAGGCATGGTGATCTAATTACAGCACTGGATGCAGCATGTCTGCAGCATGCAGACAAGGGGTCCCCCAGCACTTGAGCAGCCCTGTACCCCGAGATAATGCACCTAGAAAACTTACATGCTCCAGCCATTAAGGAGGTGGCTAGGGGCTGCAGCCAAGGGCAGATTCACACCCCCTGCATGTTTAATCTGCCCACCTCTGCCAATCATTCTCTCCCTCTTCTGCAGCATTTAAACGTTTTTTTTTTTCTTCAAAACTTGCTGTGTGGCCCCGCCCCTCAGGGGGCAGGGCTAAACGGACTTTCAGGGAGAGAAAGAAAAAACTCTGTTTAAATGCTGCAGACAGTGCTGTAATTAGATCACCATGCCTGGTTTGGTGACAGGTCCTCTTTAAACCAATGTGTGTGGTGGACAGCTTTTCCCTAAATCAGGGTGCAGGCACACTAGCATATGCATAAATCGGAGGGTTTTTGATGCATGATAGTCACACAAGTGCTTTCCGTATGGTTGTGGATTTTTTTTCTCTCAGCTGACATCCATTTGACATCCGTGTGTTGTCTGTGTGCAATGCGTTTTTAACATGGTCTTTCCCATGCTGTATAAAGTTAAAGAGAGTGGATGGATAGATGCATGCTAGAATATCTAGATCGGGATTACCAGATTCCTGCTGCTACTTCTGGGTCCGCCCATTAAACTACTTGCATATTCACTGCATTGACCAGCGAACAGCCAATCACAGACGCTTACACTCTGTGAGAGCCTCTGTGATTGGCTGTTGTAGTCAGACTGCATTTCCTCAATCTGGAGGGTGAATCTGCTTGGTTGTCATACACATTAGTGTATGGCAACCAACCTGCCATCATAGGATGATAAATAAATAATAATGAAAAAGTGTGAGGTTTCGCAGTATTTTTAAGTCTAGCCCAATGAAAGCGGACAGCTGCAAGCTGCCACCCTCAGCTGCCTAATTTTACATTGGCTGGCAAAAAAAAATATGTGGACTGCACCCTATTTTCAATTGCCAGACAAGGAAAAACTAGGCAGCTGAGGGCTGCTAGTCTCAGCACGGTTGGGCCCATTGTTATAGGGCCTCCCCACGTTAAGGTCCCTGAAAATGGTGCATTTATAGGAAGCACCTTTTCCAGGCGCCTTACCAGGCTCTTCCGGCGGCCCTGGTGGCGGGTGGCATGCTGGGTAATAAGGGGTTAATACCAGCTTTGTTTACCAGGTGGTATTAAGCCCTGAGATTTTTAATGTCGTGCCAAGTTAGACCCAGCCATTGAGAATCTCAAATAAAGGGTTAAAAAAGACACCAACACAGAGAAAAATTAATTTATGAAAAATAAATACACAGAGACACTTAGAGACGCCATCTTTATTACTCCCCACCCTCATACCATCCACAATCCTGTCTTCCGTCTTCCTGCACTCAGCTCTGCTACATTAGAGATCACAGGGAGGAAGAATAACAGTGGGGTTTTGAGTTCACACTATGGTGTATTAGGTGACGCCAGATTCACATCACGTTTAGATCCCATTCGGGGCTGTCCACTATGGACCGGACAGCCCCGGACCGGATCAGCACACAGAACCGGACGGTTAATATGCCCTCTGGTCCAGTGTGCAGCCGGACGCAGCTGCCGCTGCTGATTATTCAGGACCGCGGCTTGCGGGGAGCTAGCCGCGGTCCTGAAACAACAGCGATGTGCAGCCGCCGGTGTCCGGTTCCAGGGAGCGCTGGATTGCACCGGATCCAGGAGACGGCAATTTGGGGAGATTTTTCTCCCCGGACACAAAAACGTTGCAAGGAATGTTTTTTTGTCCGGGAGAAAAATCTGAATTCTATCCTCTTACCTACCTGTCCTTTCATACGTACATGTTTTTTATTTTTTAAATAAGTAATGGGCACAAAGGAACAACTTATTGTAAATTTTGCTTCCTAAATTGGGGTGGTGAAGATTTCCTATTAAGGGGAAGGATCCATACAGCCATGTGTTTCTATAAACATTCACAATGCAGGCTCAGTCTTCATCCATTTCCTCTTGTATGCTGCAGCATTGTATGGTGCTTTGTAAGGAGCCTATCCTTGCTGTACTTAGGCCTTCTCTGCCCTTTGATACATCATCTTGTTTTGTTCTTTTTGTGATGACATCCATAAATGACTTATAAACTCTTTCCTGACAGGACAACAGTGGAAAATCATCCGGTTTTGTTTTGTTTTTTGTCCTCCCCCTCCTTCAATGGACAATAACGTTTTTGTTTTCTTACGACAGTCATGCACAGTCACCTTTTTATTGTTGTATTGAATGGCACCATTCATTGTACTAGTCCAAGTGCGGTGAAATTGTGGTATTGAATTTTATTTTTTTCACAATAGTTTTTGAGGGGTTTTGGTTTGGCAGCATTCATTGTGCTGTAAAATTGACCTGGCCAAAATTTTGTTTACATTTACAGTTGCAGTTCTAGCAAATAGGTTCCCTTTAAAGACATAATATAAAAAAACATATCAGGCTGTTTAGGCCTTCCCCCAGCTATCACTATCTGTCCCTGCAGCTTCATAGTACTATTCTAATCATCCATGTCTGAGCTCATAGTGTAATGTTAAAGTTGAAAAAAAGCATTTATACACTTATATTTTCTTATGTAATGAGACTAATCTTTTGGTGGCATAAATTATCTAACAGGTTCCCTTAAACTCCATGCCAACTGTTCTATATAAAGGGCCTGTGTGATGTCACAACCATGTCACCATAAAGGGCAGACCCAAGCAAACAAAATCATTAAGGTCTATGTTGACTTAGCTTATAGTCACATGGTCATGACATCACACAGGTCCTCCAGCATTTTCTGAAATTCGGCTGAACTGTTAAGTATTAACCTGCCAGATCATTTATGTTCCTCAAGATGTGTAATCACTCCCTCATTTACATAAGAAAATGTAAGTTTATAAATGCTTTTTTCCAGTTTAATATTACATTATGAGCTCAGACAGGGATGCTTAGAATAGTACTATGAAGCTGTAGGTGCAGGCAGTGGTAGCTGGGGAGGCATAAAGTAGCTGCGAGGTTCCCGTTAACACCTATATGACACGGCCATTTTCTGTTTTTGCACATTAGTTTTTTTGTCCTCTTCTTCCCAGAGCTATAACTTTTTTTCTTTTTCTGTCCACATAGATGTATGAGGGCTTGTTTTTTGCGAGACAAATTTTACTTTTTAATGGCACCATTCCAAGTGCTGTGACATTGTTTAAAAAGAGCAAACGCAATTCTGACATTGTATTTTGGAATTGCCTTTGTGGCATACATTCTGTGGGGGTCTAAACTGTTTAAAACATTTTGACGTGAAGCTGTCTGGACCGGGACTCGTCCCTCCCGGAGATTGCCCAATTGCCTCAACCACCTCTGCCTTGGAGAATATTTGTTTCCAATAAGTCTGCAGCACTGGGCTCTATAGTCGGGGGGTGCCGTCATGTTTACATAAGTCTTCGTTTTTTTCTTCGCCCGAGCCTCATCCATGCCATCATAATGACCCTTAATGTTACAAAGCTGATTATAAAAGTCTCTAAGCGTTTGTAAGATGTTGTCCGGGTTTTGGGTCATGTCTCCGTTAGAACGTCTAATTTGGGGTATTCTACCAGGAAATCCTCTTGGGTGTAACACCCTTGCAAGAGGTCTACCGCATTTGTCTCCATATTCGTAGATAAATCTGTGGAGTCTTTCTTTGCCACGTAGGTATTTTTGGTTAATAAGATGTGTCCGCTCATCTCTAGCTAAGGTGAGGTCAGCTAGGGTCTGTCGTGCAAGGGTTTGTTTATGGGAACATTCTAAAGCTGTGATCCGCTTCACCAGAGATTCTATTTTTTTTCCACCTTTTCTCTCTTAAGCCTGGAGCCCGTGCTTCAATAGTACTCCCCTGAATACACACTTCAGTGCCTCCCATTGAGTTGGAATGGCTGTCGTGTCATTAACGTGTACCTCCAGAAATTCCGCAATCGCAGTTTTAACTTCAGAGCTACAAATTGCATCATTCAGGAGGTTGTCGTTCAAACGCCATGTCCAATGTCTGTAATTTCCCCCCGGTGTATGCAATTGACAAAAGATCGGTGCGTGATCAGACATACAAATCTGGCCTATGGATGTCTGAACCTGCCATGTCAAAATTCGCTGGCTGGCCAAGAAGAGGTCAGTCCTGCTGTATGATTCATGTGTATAGGAATAAAAAGTAAAATATATATCCTTCGGATGAATGGCTCTCCACAGATCCACTAGACCCAGATTCTGTATCGCCCTCCTGACCGCGTTTAATTTAGATCTTAATAAACCACGTCCACCCGAGGAGCTGTCAACTGTTGGGCTGAGAGTAAAATTAAAGTCTCCTCCCACCAGGATGACCCCTTCTGCAAAATCAGCCAAGGCGGACAGGAGTGCCATACATTTTCCCACTAGATTATGATTTGGTAGATACCAGTTTGCTATAGTAAAAATGGTAGAATTTACCCTCAACTTTAGAAAAACATACCGTCCCTTCTGATCAATAACAGTATCTAAAACAGTATGTTGGAATGATCAATGTACTGCAATGGAGACTCCTTTAGATCGCGCTTCCGGACAGGAGCTGTGTATCCAAGTATTGTAGTGTCCGCCACCGATGCCAGGGACATGGCCACTCTTGAAATGGGTTTCCTGCAAGAGTAATAACATAATACCTCGTTTATGCATTTCTTCGAGTGTTTGTGATCGTTATAGGAGCAAAACTTTATTTGAGCCATTCTGATCTTGGGGTCCGTAAAAAGGCCTACCACCCACAAAGCCCTGGTCAAGTGGGGTAAACGTCTGCAACAGGAGCAATTAAACCAAATAAAAAAGCAAGAAGACAGGGTGTTCCCTGAGGAAGGAGCTCGGCACGTGGCTCCGAAACGCGTTGGAAATAAGGAAATAAATCTATATCTCCAATACCTAGACGTCCAGTGTCATTGGTATACCGGTCTGACAGCAGCGCGGACATAAAGGTACTTCGTCCGAATAACCTTGTAATTTGAGCACCGCATCCTGTGGAAGTACGGTCCCTGCAGCAGCTTTTTTTTCTGAGCGATTACGCTGGTTGTGTGCTACACAACCACATCAGGTGAGCAATACCAATATTCACATCATACATCTGTCTAAAAAAGATAAGACCCTATTTGCGCATTCTCAACCCTTTAGATATATCCACAGTTTTCAAGTAACATGGGAAAGAAAAAGGATCTCTCTGCTGCCAAAAAGCAACAAATAGTGCACTGCCTTGACCAAGGGATGAAAACATTATATATTTTACAAAAACTTAAGCGTGATCATCGTACTGTGAAGAGATTTGTGGCTGATTCTTAGCACAGACGTGGTCGTGCAGATAAAGGCAGAATGAGGAAGGTTTCTGCCAGGCAAGTTCATTGGATTAAGAGAGCAGCTGCTAAAAAAGCCTTACAAACCAGCAAACAGATATTTGAAGCTGCTGGTACCTCTGGAGTCCCTCCAACCTCAAGGTGTAGGATCCTTCAAAGGCTTGCTGTGGTGCATAAACATACTATTCGGCCACCCCTAAACAGTGCTCACAAGCAGAAACGTTTGCAGTGGGCCCAGACATACATGAAGACTAATTTTCAACCAGTCTTGTTTACTGATGAGTGCCAAGCAACCCTGGAAGGTCCAGATGGATGGAGTAGTGGATGGTTGGTGGATGGCCACCATGTTCCAACAAGGCTGCGATGTCAGCAAGGAGGTGGAGGAGTCATGTTTTGGGTTGGAATCATGGGGAAACAGCTGGTAGGCCCCTTTAAGGTTCCTGAAGGTGTGAAAATGACCTCTGCAAAGTATATAGAGTTTCTAACAGAACTTTCTTCCATGGTAAAAAAAGCAGAAACGTGCCTTCAGGAGCAAAATCTTCTTCATGCATGACAATGCACCATCTCGTGCTGCAAAGAATACCTCTGTGTCATTGACTGCTATGGGCATAAAAGGAGATAAACTTATGGTGTGGCCACCATCTTCCCCTGACATCAACCCTATAGAGAACCTTTGAAGTATAATCAAGCAAAAGATCTATGAGGGTGGGAGGCAGTTCACATCAAAACAGCAGCTCTGGGAAGCTATTCTGACATCATGCAAAGAAATACAAGCAGAAACTCTCCAGAAACTCACAAGTTCAATGGATGCAAGAATTGTGAAGGTGAGATCAAAGGGTTCCTATGTTAACGTGTAACTTGGCCTGTTAGGATGTTTTGGAGTTAAATAGCTTGTGCATTTAGAGTTTTTTAAATTTTTAAGATTATACTGTTGGGAGGTTTCTTCAATAAAATTCGATGTATACTCTAATGGGTGATGACTTTTATTACACTGACTGTCATTGGCACTGACCATTTAGGAAAATCAGAAAAAAAGAACATTTGCATAATAATTTGGAACACAGTGTAATGTATGTTGAGAAGGAGGAAAAAGCTGGGGGGGAGGACACATCCAGGGGTAAATCTAAAAAAAAAAAAAAGAGGGGGATAGGGAAAGTTACCGTATATACTCGTGTATAAGCCGAGTTTTTCAGCCCAAAATTTGGGCTGAAAAGTCTCCCCCTCGGCTTATACACGAGTCAATACAGGTGGGGGCTGTGGAGGCTGGAGGAGGCGGGGGGAGGCTGCTGTATGAGCGGCCCCGTCACGTGGGGCCGCTCATTATATATGCACTGCTTCCCCCTGTCAATCAGCAGCAGGGGGAAGCAGTTCATATATGCCCCCCAAATGCTGGCACTCTCCCCCCTTGTAAGGGCTGCCCCCGCTGGATATATTACCATCCCGGTCTTCTGCTCAGCGCCGCTCCTCGGTGCTCCGTCCGTCCAGCTACATCCGGGATCCCCAGCCGTCGCAGGCATATGACGTCATCGCGCGACGGCCGGAGATCCCGGATGCAGCGAGGACGGAGCATGAAGATCGGAGCACCGAGGAGTGGCCCTGATCAGAAGACCGGGATGGTAAGATAAGCAGGAGGGGGGTGAGTGCCAGCATTTGGGGGCAGCTGGGTACCCCCAGGGGGCAGCTGGGTACCCCCAGGGGGCTGCTGGGTACCCCCTTGGGGGCTGCTGGGTACCCCCTTGGGGGCTGCTGGATACCCCTTGGGGGCTGCTGGGTACCCCCTGGGGGCTGCTGTATTACCCCTGGGGGCTGCTGTATTACCCCTGGGGGCTGCTGTATTACCCCCAGGGCTGCTGTATATACTGCTGGGGCCTGTATACCACTGGGGCTGCTGTATACTACCACTGGGGCTGCTATATACTACCGCTGGGGCTGCTATATACTACCACTGGGACTGCTGCGGCTGCTATATACTACCGCTGGGGCTGCTATATACTACCACTGGGACTGCTGGGGCTGCTATATACTACCACTGGGGCTGCTATATACTACCACTGGGGCTGCTATATACTACCACTGGGACTGCTGGGGCTGCTATATACTACCACTGGGGCTGCTATATACTACCACTGGGACTGCTGGGGCTGCTATATACTACCACTGGGGCTGCTATATACTACCATTGGGGCTGCTATATACTACCACTGGGACTGCTGGGGCTGCTATATACTACCACTGGGGCTGCTATATACTACCACTGGGGCTGCTATATACTACCACTGGGACTGCTGGGGCTGCTATATACTACCACTGGGGCTGCTATATACTACCACTGGGGCTGCCGGGGATGCTATATACTACCACTGGGGCTGCCGGGGATGCTATATACTACCACTGGGGCTGTTGGGGATGCTATATACTACCACTGGGGCTGCTGGGGATGCTATATACTACCACTGGGGCTGCTATATACTACCACTGGGGCTGCTGGGGATGCTATATACTACCACTGGGGCTGCTATATACTACCACTGGGGCTGCTGTATACTACCACTGGGGCTGCTGTATACTACCACTGGGGAGGCCAGCGAGGACGGAGCATGATGAACGGAGCACCGAGGAGTGGCGCTGATCAGAAACCGGGATGGTAAGATAAGCAGGAGGGGGGTGAGTGCCAGCATTTGGGGGCTGCTGGGTACCCCCTGGGGGCTGCTGGGTACCCCCTGGGGGCTGCTGGATACCCCTTGGGGGCTGCTGGGTACCCCCTGGGGGGGCTGCTGTATTACCCCTGGGGACTGCTGTATTACCCCCAGGGCTGCTGTATATACTGCTGGGGCCTGTATACCACTGGGGCTGCTGTATACTACCACTGGGGCTGCTATATACTACCGCTGGGGCTGCTATATACTACCGCTGGGGCTGCTATATACTACCACTGGGACTGCTGGGGCTGCTATATACTACCGCTGGGGCTGCTATATACTACCACTGGGGCTGCTATATACTACCACTGGGACTGCTGGGGCTGCTATATACTACAGCTGAGGCTGCTATATACTACCACTGGGGTTGCTATATACTACCACTGGGACTGCTGGGGCTGCTATATACTACCACTGGGGCTGCTGGGGCTGCTATATACTACCACTGGGGCTGCTGGGGATGCTATATACTACCACTGGGGCTGCTGGGGATGCTATATACTACCACTGGGGCTGCTGGGGATGCTATATACTACCACTGGGGCTGCTATATACTACCACTGGGGCTGCTGGGGATGCTATATACTACCACTGGGGCTGCTATATACTACCACTGGGGCTGCTGTATACTACCACTGGGGCTGCTGTATACTACCACTGGGGAGGCCTGTATACCACTGGGGGGGCCTGTATACCACACTGCTGGGGGCTGTATACCTGTGCTGGGGTCCACCCTCGGCTTATACACGAGTCAATAGGTTTTTCCAGATTTTTGGGGCAAAAGTAGGGGGTTCGGCTTATACACGGGTCGGCTTATACACGAGTATATACGGTATATTACCCACTGGGCGTCTCCATTGAATGAACCGTCAGGACCCAAGACAATGAGTTACACTCATAAGATAAGACAGTGGGTTCATCAATGTGAACTCAAGGCTATTACATGTGCGTAGAGCTTGACCAGGTCTCCTTTATATTCAGTCCTTCATCTGTGTGCTGAAATAAAAGAGAAGGGAAAAGGGGGGGAGGGGGGGATGGAATGCGGAAACGTAGAGAGGTAAGGAGGGAGTGAAAGGATCAACAAGGAAGGGAAAAAGAGGCTTCAAAATTGTCTATAAGGGAGCAAATCCGCTACATGGAAGGCAGTGCAAATTATACGGAATAAATTATCACTATTGTAACCAGTCAGATTAACGTGAGGGTCAACTGTCTTCAAGCAGTCCTTGACGTCTTCGGAAAGCCCCTCCTGGTCTCTGGAAGCCGTCTGCGGAACTTAATGGGAATTTTGGCCAACCAGTGATTGACACCGGCGGTACCTCCAGGGCTGATGTGAAAGACGGGACATCCACGGGAGAATGTAAAATATGGATCCTTCCTTCTTTTCTGACCTGGAGCTTAAAAGGGAAAGCCCCAACTGTAAGCGAGATCATGGTCTTTAAGCATGTCCAGCAGGGGGCGTAATGCACTCTGTTTTTGTAAGGTTAGTCTAGACAAATCAGGAAGGATGCCAAGGTATTGTCTTCAAATCTGCAAGGTGTACCATTCTGAATTTTAGCCATAATAGCTTCTTTGATGATATAACGGTGTACCCTACAGATAACATCAGGAGGCCATGCGGGGTCAGTCAACCTGGGGCCCAGAGCCCTATGTGCTCGATCAAGTTCAATAACATTAGATGGTGGGTCCCCCAAGATTTCATTAAATAGGGATTAAAGTACTACAGGGAGATCCCTAGATTCAACTGATTCGGGCAGCCCTCTTATGCGTATATTATTACGCCGTTCTCTATTCTCCCCGTCATCCAGGGCATCCACCAGATGTGTGATTTGGTCATACTGGGTCTGCAGGAGAGCCTATTGGGATCTGCATATCTCTTCCAGGGCTGCAATTCTGTGTGCATTATCCTGTCCTTGGGCATCTAATCTGGTCACTTCACCTCTCAGGTAGGACAGCTTACTTCTATATGCTTGTTCTAGATGAGTCATGTACGATTCCATGTCTTCCGTTTTAGGGACAGAAGCCATGCGGGCTCTCAAATCACTCAGCTCAGCCAGTTCACTGTTACTTTGCAGCATGCCATCTTGAAAGAATGACAAGTTAGGGGCCCTTTCAGAGTGTCTATGGTGGGGACTTTGAAGTAGGATGGAGGGTCTTGCAATGATATCAATGGCCTGGACCCCCGTGGGCTTCTGAGGTAGGGATTTCCCCCAGCATCTTCCCTCTGTGCCTGCTGGGTGATTAGGTGAGCGGCACCCTGTCCTGGGGGTTCATGAGGGCTCACTATTCCCGCCTTCCCGCTTTCAGCTGCAGCTCTTGCTAGACTCTGCTGCAGGGGAGCTCCCGCCTCCATCTGGTACCTTATGTGTTCTCCCGCCGCCTCAGCTGTCCCCGCCGCCTACCTGCTGCTAGCTCCTCTTGTCTGCACTCCCTCTGTGCGACCGTGACCTCTGCTTGTAGTCTGATTGTCCGGCGTGTGGGGGATCTGTTCTTGGGAGGCCGCCGCTGGTCTGGCTCTCTCCTCCATGTCGCCGCTCTTACCTGCCGCGGCCATCTTGGGAGCAGTGTTTCTGGCAGTAGACCGCTCTCGCTGGGTGAAGAAGCGTTTTATGGACGCTTTAGGGGTCGATAAGGCTGGGGAAACAGTGTCAGATCTCCCCGGTTTCCCCCTTCTCATATTCGTGCCTGCACCACCGATTGCTGTGTCTTCTCTTCATATACAAGGGCCTGGGAACGGGAGCCAGTTCATCTAGCATCCACTGTCCTCCATAGCTAGGCCACGCCCCCCATCATATATTATAAAAAAGAAAAAACTATTCACCTGCAGATATGAAATTAATAGTATTCCGAAATCATGCGGCTGCCGCACTGTTGGCCCTGCTGCTGGGAGGAAATTAACTTTATTCTTCCTGACAGCTTCTGGCTTTCCGTCGTAGGGGCGTGGCTTCAGTCAACTCTAATTATTCAGTGAGCAGTGTCTGTAACCATGCCCCTGGGCACTGGCTGGTGACCATCTTATCACTGCTGCAATGCTGTGTAGGTTGCTGGTCATTGCCAGTGTGTGATTACAGCCACCGCTCACAATATACTCAGTGGTGACTGAAGCTTCACCTCTGACTGAAAGCCAGAAGAATAAAGTTAATTTTCTCCCGACAGCTGGGCTCTCCTGCACTTTAATAGCATTTTTTTTTACATGACAGGGTCCCTCTAAAGGACTTGGGCCTGCTATATACTGCAATATAGTGATATTGCTCTACATAAATGTTGTTCTATGAAAGCCACCAGCAAGAATAGGCTTCACAGAAGGACAAAGTTGGCAGCATCAAGATCATTTGTGTCGTGGGGGAATGATATCTACACCATTAATTATGCTAATTAAATGCCATTGTTATTGACAGCCACATTTAAATGGTTAAACAGCAGCAATCAGAGCGCAATTCGGCCATTGCTGTGAAAAGAGGATATCAGCTGTGTGTCACAGCCAGCATCTGCCAGGTATGGTGTGGATCCTACCCCCTGCCCTGCTCTATACACAAGAAGATGACCTAGGATATACCATTATCATATGTCGGAAAGGTGTTTGAAGAGGATGATCTCTTTACCGCATAGATGCCGGCGTTGCTATTTTCTGAGGTATCTAAGGTGTATTTTATTTCTGATCCTGTTACTTTCCAGTGCTTCCCATGTACACCGGTCCGCGAGATGTCGTTTCCGACAGTGCTTTTGCTCTATGTAGATACAGCAGATGTTTTTTTTTTTTAATTTAATGATTGTACTTTATTTTTTTTAATTCAGTTTTGTGTGTGTGACTGTAGGGCAGCCTTCTTGCCTAAGCTGCAGTTAACATAGGTAACAAAAGTCTTAATATGATCATTGATGTCTATTGGGGAGTGTTCTGAGCATGCTCTGTGCGGGGGGGGTGGGGGGGTTGAGCTGTCCTCATCACCTATTCAGTTGTGAGTCCCTTTTTATCAACCTCTAGATGTGTAATATGTGTTGGACGCTTTTGACACTGTGTTGGCATTCTGTGCCCAAAGTTTCTGTTAGTCAGATTTCCCCCTGAAGCTTTAGGTGTATTCACTGACTTGTACTATGAAAAGAAAAGTGTATACCTTGCAGATTGATTCTTTTGCCTGGATGCTTCTATATCCCAGTCTGTTGTGCTATCCATACAGGAAAAAAAACAAATTCTGCCATGTATCTGGCAAATCTAGGCCAAGAAGACATTGTTTTGGCCTCTCTACTGTGAATGGATCATGCAGCTAACATTTATTGCACTTTTCTAATGTACCGTAGTTAGAAATCGGATGACTTCCGAGTAGTTGATGATGTTTGAATATTAGGGAGTGTCAGATGGTTCTATGGCCTGAAAGGTGAATTTGTTACTGATTTTTTTTTTTTTAATTTTTTTTTTTTTCTGGAAATTGTGAAAAAGCAGAGCTCTGACCATTGTTGTGATCATATAACCTATATTAATTTTGGTGTAGACTGAGCCAAAAGCTTTAAGGGTGGCTTTAGACTTGCATTCGCCTCCGCTGCATCTTTCGGCAGGCGAACGCAAGCTGAGTGCAAGCACTGTCCATCCCTATATTTATCAAGGGGACGCACTGTGATGTGCCTGGCTGCGGATGGGCGTGCGCACTGATAGTCTTCAATGTGTGATTTGTATTCATGCGGGTGCTTGCGTACAAATCATACATTCTCGTCCGCACCAAGTACAGGTGCTCCGTGTATCTAGATGGGGTCAAACATATATATCCACCTTCCCACCTCCTTGTTTTTCACCCTCCTCCAGTCTTGTCTGGCTTTGTGAAGACAGATCTGTCAATCAAAGAGGAGGGGGTGGAGATAGATGGAAATAAGCAGGTGGGAAGGTTCACTTAAATGTTTAGCCACCATGATTCACTGAGCGCCTGTACTTGGTTTGAAGAGTCAACCTGTGCTGACAGAGGCCCTTTAATACTGGCCCTGATTCAATGACTAAATGACTGAACGTAAACAGTATCAAACCAATTTAGAATATATATTGGACCGAAACATCACAAAACTGTATTTTACTTCTTCTTGTTTTAAAAAAAAAAAATAAAAAATTATTGAAGATTTTCTTGTTACATCCCTTTTTTTCCACATTTAAATTTTTATTAAAGTTTGCAATTTAAACAGAGCATGCAGTTTGACGCCAACATCAGGCGTGTGAAACTCAGCAACATCTTATATTCTACAAAAATACACATACAGTGCAAATTCAGGGATAAGGAGAGGTAGGGGGGATGGAAGGAAACTAGGGGAGGAGAATTAAAGACAAGGAAAGGTGAAGGCGACTACTCGAAGAACTCGATAAACCTGAGCAGTACGTACATATGGTAAAGAAACAATAGATTACAATATAGATCCGTGGAGATAAATTCAGGCAGAGCGTACCATGACTGAAGTGGGGTCAGACACGGTATTGTATGGTGAGAGGATCCAGGGTTCCCATCAATCTAGGACCCTTTCCGTGTCTTCAAACTGTGAGCAAGAATCAGTTCGGACTAGAAATGGGAATTAAGGCAGACCAAAAGCTCTTCTTTGTCGGGAAGAGTGGGGAGTCTCCAATGTTGTGCAATACAGAGACGTGCTGCAGTTAAAATGTTCGTCAAGATCGGCTGGAATGTTCTGGGCCAATCCTTTAGTCTCAGACCCAACAGAGCTAAAGCAGGAGTCAGGTTCGTCTGAATACCTGTGAGTTCAGTGATCAGAGCCTCCACAATCATCCAGAAGCAGTTAACACGAGGGCACTGCCACCATACATGTTGTGTTTGCATAGTTTCCAGCAAAGAGATGAGTTTGGGTCTGAGGAAGCTTTAGAAAAGCGCGCCAGTTTTCCAGGTGATAAATACCAGTCTAGGTGTAGTTTTTTAATTTGTTCAACATAGTTGATGCACCTTGAGAACTTAGATGTATGGAAAGACGCCCTATGCCATTGTTCCACTGTTGCCTCAAAGGACAAGCGCTCCTCCCATTTCAACATATGAGGGAGCTTCCGTTCACTTCTGGCTTCCATTAAGGCTTTGTACAGGATAGCCTCTCCATGGTCGGAAAGGGCTTCCGACTTAAAATACCTCTGGACCGACCCGTCACAAGCGCCAAGATCAACCTCAGGGAGGGTCAACGTGCGCAGAAAATGTCTCACTTGTAAGAAGCAGTAAAAAGACATATGGGGCAAATCAAAAGAGCTGGAAAGATCAGCAAAGGACCTCACACCTGCATTCTCCCTGATTTGTTGGAGCAGTGTCAGCCCCCTAACCCGCCACGACAAGAGAGAGAGGGATCCCACAGAGAGTTCCACAGCTTGGAGGGAGACATAGCGATATAGAAAGGGGACCAGATCAGCTGAGAGTCGATTCCAGATTCGGAGAAGGGCTATCATAGTTTTCAACATAGTCCCATTTCAGCGATCGTTCTATATGCATCCACAGGGGAATTGGGGTGTCTAACCACCAAAGCTTGGCTGCTGTCTTGTTACATCCCTTAAGCACCGAATACAATACAAATATTGCATTCAGATTTCAATTTATATAAAACTACAATCACAATTTTAAATTTACCATTAAGTATACTTCAGCAACTTTCCTTCCCTCCCTCCCGGCTATCAAACCCTCGTTGTTTTAGCTGTTCGTCTACAATTTAGTGATGTGGGCGTCAAAAAATGTTGGCGTGGAGAAGATTGTGTCAATACCTTTGTATCAGAAGTATTTATCTCATGTCTAGTTTCAAGCCTCCCAAGGTCCTATGGAGATCCTCCATGATATACCACTCTGTCCCCCTAAAAGGTGTAACTATGTGGCAAATTTCTTCCCTAGAAAGATGCAGTATGATGAATTGTCTCCATTTTGCAAAACATTTTGCTGCTTTCCTGTCCCTATCATTCTCCGCCTTGATCATTTCTGAGACCATTGCCCCCTTTAACTCTGTTACCAGTTCGTCTGTGCTCGGGGTTGATTTATCTAACCAGTTGCGCAATAACAGCCTCTTAGATGCCATTGCAATCATATGTACCAACTTGACCTGGTCTTTTCCCATGGGTAAGTCAATTAGGGAATGAAAAACCCACCTTTTGGGTTCCAGCTCCAGGTTATAATTGTATGTCGAACGTGTAATTTCTCGTATTTTCACCCAAAATCTTCTTACCACTGCACAATCCCAAATGCCGTAGACCATATCTGTTTTCTCTCACACTTTGGGCATGCTTGAATTTTATCTTGATTCCTGTGTGATCTAGAAATATTAAACCCTACTATAGCTCCATGAATCAGTCCAAAATAAGAATCTCTCCATTTTTCATTTATCTATTTTTTACTGTTTAATGAAAGCGCACATAAAATAGGTGGGAAACTTTGCAAACAATCTCTGAAAGTATTGGCATCCTGAAGATATAAAACTGCTTCAAAGCTGCAGGGAAAAAAATAAGTACCGTATATACTCGTGTATAAGCCGACCCATGTATAAGCCGACCTCCCTACTTTTGCCCCCAAAACCTGGGAAAACCTATTGACTCGTGTATAAGCCGAGGGTGGACCCCAGCACAGGTATACAGCCCCAGCAGTATGGTATACAGGCCTCCCCAGTGGTATATACAGGCCCCAGCAGTGTTACAGCAGCAGCCCCAGTGGTATATACAGCAGCAGCCCCAATGATATATACAGCAGCAGCCCCAATGGTATATACAGCAGCAGCCTCAGAGGTATATACAGCAGCAGCCTCCGAGGTATATACAGCAGCAGCCCCCGAGGTATATACAGCAGCAGCCCCCGAGGTATATACAGCAGCAGCCCCCGAGGTATATACAGCAGCAGCCCCAGAGGTATACAGGCCGCCCGCCCGCCACCATCAGTATACAGGCGCCCCCCCCCCCCATCAGTATCCAGGGCCCCCCCTTGCAGCCCAAACCTGTGAAGTAAGATCATTATACTTACACCTGTGGCCGTCCCCGCTGCCGACATCGCGCTCCTCCGGCTTCATCCGACTTCTTCCGGCTTCCTCCTCTGGCGCAGACAATGACGTCATTGCCTGCGCCCATCGGAGGAAGCCGGAAGAAGACGGATGAAGCCAGAGGAGCGCGATGTCGGCAGCGGGGACGGCCACAGGTGTAAGTATAATGATCTTACTTTACAGGTTTGGGCTGCAAGGGGGGGCCCTGGATACTGATGGGGGGGCGCCTGTATACTGATGGTGGCGGGCGGGCGGGCAGCCTGTGTACTCGGCGTATATACTCGCGTATAAGCCGAGGGGGTACTTTTCAGCCCAATTTTTGGCTGAAAAACTCGGCTTATACGCGAGTATATACGGTAATCAGAAATCTCATTTAATTTGCTGCTGTAAGACGCTGCCTTTTTTTTTTTTTTTTCTGTGTCAAAATCACAATGTGTGAACATGCCCTTTAAAAGTTCCTATTCAATTATTATATGATATTTTTAATCTTTTTTTTTTCTGGGGACTAAAGTGTAAAATTTTCGAAAATTGTTGTCCGTATCCCTTGCTCATTTTGCATCCAGTTGCCAATCTTTGTAGGGTTGTGCCAATCTTAATTGGGTACATTTAAGTAGTTCTCGTGAGGCCTTGTGGACTTGTTGAGTATTCAGTGAGTTGTTTTTTTTTGTTTGTTTGTTTTTTACATCCATATTCATTAACTTAAACCAGGAGTGGGTAAAAAATATACATTTCAATCTGTATTAGGAGGCAAGTTAATTTTATATAGTGGCCTAAAATGTACTGTAAGTTTATTGAAATTTGAGCAAATCTGCATGTTTTTATCTTGCAGGAACCAACAGAGCCCTGCTATGTAAATCCACAGTGGACGGACTACAGGTCACACAGCTTAATGCTGATCACACCACCGAGAATGAAGATGAGATATTCCGATTATCCCAGCTTGGTGCGTTCGTATAACTGCTAGGATTTGTTTTATTGCTTGTTAAAGAAGTTAGTTGTGTTATTTAAAACTTATGTGGATGTAATTGACAAATAATTCTTGTTTCTGGGTAAATTAAAAATTTTGCACCACTCACCTTTCATAGCCTATTGTGTTGCACCATTCATTGCTGGCTGCAAAATGTACTCCGTCCAGTCAGCCCAGTCTGATGGGGAGGTTGTAATGCTTTTATCTGTCTTTTTTATTATTATTATTATTGTTATTATTATCTACGCTTAGCTGAGTTATGACTGTAAACTACATCAAAATTGATTGTGCAGGGTAATGAAGATCTCGTAAAAGCCAATCAGTTGCAAAATGTTTGATGCCTGAATTAAAAAATGATTTTTTTTAAAGTCCTAAATACGGTACATGCATTTAAAGGGAAAATGTCACCAGTTTTTGATCCTGTGAACAAATGCAATCACCTAACTGCTTCTGTGATGCATTCCACAATCGAGTGTCGGCTCTTGATGCCTCAAGTATACCCCCAAATATATTGTTTGATCTGCTCTCACGCTGTATGTAATTGTGGGTGGTTTGGTCCAATGAGCTATCTTGCCACGGCGTCTGGGTCTCCTCTTTGCTCCTATTCGTGTCCTCATGCTTTGATTGATGTGGCTGATGCCGGCCTCACAGACCAGTGCAGACGCACTTTGATCTGCTCTAAGGGATGTAGGAACCAGATAAAGTAGTGTACAAAATCTGCGCTGCTGTCGATTGAAGGGGTCCAGAACAAATAAAATAAAGAACTAGTGTTTTATTCTGCACGTTTCGAAGTTTGTCCCTTATTCTTTATCAGGAAATCCACCATTTTTTTTCTTATTCCCAGCTCACTACTTCTCTAATGCGGGCACAGAATGGAACATCCTTGCTCAAGCGCCGAGTGAAGTCATTCCGTTTATGGTTCATGCAGTGATATTTTGTGCTCTGTCCACGTTAGGACAGATTAGAGTGCACCTGTTCAGGCCTGAGAGGCTACTGCACAAGCGCGAGATATCTGTGCGCTATGTCGATGATGCGGGACACATCATCCATATCATTCAAAGCATGATGGTGGCATTTGTTCATAGTCTTAAAAACTGGTGACAAGTTCCCTTTAACTAAAATTGTCCCCAAATGTGGACAACCTCTTTAAGGGGGTGTATTTGCAGCCACTGTTAATCATGCAGTTGAAACCAGAAGTTTACATGCACTGTATAAAAAGACACATATGCGTCTTCTCACCATCTGACATGAAATCAGAATAATCCTTTCCCGTTTTAGGTCAGTTAGGATTGCCATAATAATTAATAGTTGCCAAATGCCAGAATAATGGGAGAGAATGTTTCAAGGCATTTTTATTACTTTCTGCAAAGTCACAAGTTTACATACACTAAGATTACTATGCCTTTAAAATATTTTGGGCAACCTATTTAATGTCGTGTTTGGAAGCTTCTGATAGGTTTATTGGCAACATAAGTTAATTAAAGACACACCTGTGGATGTATTTTAATGCGCAGCTGAAACACACTTCTTGTTTGTGTAGCATCATGGGAAAGTAAAGAAATCAACCAAGATATCAGGAAGAGAATTGTGGACTTGCACAACTCTAATTCATTCTTTGGTGCAATTTCCTGATACCTGAAGGTTCCTCGTCCATCTGTACAAACAAGATGGAAATGTCCAGTCATCATACCGCTCAGGATGGAGATGGATTCTGTGTCCCAGAGATGAACGTGCTTTGGTACGACATGTACATATCAACCCAAAAGCAAAAGGCCTTGTGAAGTTGATGTCAGAAGCGGTAAGATTGTGTCATAATCCACAGTGAAGAGTACTGTATCAACATGGGCTGAAAGGCCACTCTGCCAGGAAGAAGCCATTACTCCAAAAGAAACATAAAAAAAATGATTCATTATTGCAAAAGCATACTGGAACAAAGACCTACATTTTTGGACACATGTTCTGTGGTCTGACAAAACTAAAATTGAACTGTTTGGCCATAATGACCATCCTTACATTTAGAGGAAACTGGAAGAAGCCTGGAAAACTAAGAACACCATCCTGACTGTGAAACACGGAGGTGGCAGCATCATCTTGTGGGGTTGTTTTGCTGCAGGAGGGTTTGGTGCTCTTTACAGTGTACAGTACAGACCAAAAGTTTGGACACACATTCTCATTTAAAGAGTTTTCTTTATTGTCATGACTATGAAAATTGTAGATTCACACTGAAGGCATCAAAAACTATGGATTAACACATGTGGAATTATATACTTAACAAAAAAGTGTGAAACAACTGAAAATATGTCTTATATTCTAGGTTCTTCAAAGTAGCCACGTTTTGCTTTGATTACTGCTTTTCACACTCTTGGCATTCTCTTGATGAGCTTCAAGAGGTAGTCACCGGAAAAGGTTTTCACTTCACAGGTGTGCCCTGTCAAGTTTAATAAGTGGGATTTCTTGCCTTATAAATGAGGTTGGGACCATCAGTTGTGGTGTGCAGAAGTCTGGTGGACACACAGCTGATAGTCCTACTGAATAGACTATTATCTGCTTTTTTCTTACCATAATACAAATTCTAAGTAAAGAAAAACGAGTGGCCATCATTACTTTAAGAAATGACGATCAGTCAGTCCGAAAAATTAGGAAAAGTTTGAAAGTGTCCCCAAGTGCAGTTGCAAAAACCATCAAGTGCTACAAAGAAATTGGCTCACATGAGGACCACCCCAGGAAAGGAAGACCAAGAGTCACCTCTGCTGCGGAGGATAAGTTCATCCGAGTCACCAGCCTCAGAAATCGCAGGTTAACAGCAGCTCAGATTAGAGACCAGGTCAATGCCACACAGAGTTCTAGCAGCAGACACATCTCTACAACAACTGTTAAGAGGAGACTGTGCAGCAGGCCTTCATGGTAAAATAGCTGCTAGGAAACCACTGCTAAGGACAGGCAACAAGCAAAAGAGGCTTGTTTGGGCTAAACATAAGGAATGGACATTAGACCAGTGGAAATCTGTGCTTTGGTCTGATGAGTCCAAATTTGAGATCTTTGGTTCCAACCACCGTGTCTTTGTGCGACGCAGAAAAGTTGAACGGATGGACTCTACATGCCTGGTTCCCACAGTGAAGCATAGAGGAAATGGTGTGGGGGTGCTTTGCTGGTGACTCTGTTGGGGATTTATTCAAGATTGAAGGCATACTGAACCAGCATGGCTACCACAGCATCTTGCAGTGGCATGCTATTCCAGCCAGTTTGCATTTAGTTGGACCATTATTTATTTTTCAACAGGACAGTGACCCCAAACACACCTCCAGGCTGTGCAAGTCCTATTTTACAAAGGAGGAGAGTGATGAGGTGCTATGGCAGATGACCTGACCTCCAGTCACCAGACCAGAACCCAATCGAGATGGTTTGGGGTGAGCTGGACTGCAGAATGAAGGCAAAAAAGCCAACAAGTGCTAAGCATCTTTGGGAACTCCTTCAAGACTGTTGGAAGACCATTTCCAGTGACTACTTGAAGCTCATCAAAAGAATGCCAACAGTGTGCAAAGCAGCAATCAAAGCAAAATGTGGCTACTTTGAAGAACCTAGAATGTAAGACATATTTTCAGTTGTTTCACACTTTTTTGTTAAGTATATAATTCCACATGTGTTAATTCATAGTTTTGATGCCTTCAGTGTGAATCTACAATATTCATAGTCATGAAAATAAAGAAAACTCTTTGAATGAGAAGGTGTGTCCAAACCTTTGGTCTGTACTGTAGATGGCATCATAAGGAAAGAAAATTATGTGGCAATACTGAAACAACATCGCAATACATCAGCCAGGAAGTTAAAGCTTGGGCGGAAATGGGTCTTCCAAATCGACAATGACCCAAAGCATACTGCCAAACTGGTCACAATGTGGATTAAGGATAATAAAATCAATGTTTTGGAGTGGCCATCACAAAGCCCTGATCTCAATCCTATTGAGAATTTATGGGCAAAGCTGAAAAGGCAGGTGTGAGCAAGGCGACCTACAAACATGGCTCAGTTACACCCGTTCTGTCAAGAGGACTGGGCCCAAATTCCTACTAACTATTGTGAGAAGCTTGTGGAAGGATATCTAAAATGTGTGACCCAAGTCATACAGTTTGAGGACAATGATACCAAATGCTAATGAAATGTACATAAACTGGTGACTTTGCAAAAAAATAAAAATGCCTCAAAACATTCTCTTTTTCATTATTCTGGCATTTGGCAAATATAAATATTTATGGTAATCTTAATTGACCGAAAACGAAAGAGGTTTATTCTGATTTCATGTCCCAGTGAGAAAAACATGCAGTTGTGTCTTTTTATATAGTGTATGTAAACTTCTAGTTTCAACTGTACATGAGGTATGCACTCAAACCATGCGATATATGCCATGGATAACAGTATGGATAAATGTCATGACATCTGTGCATATTTAAGACACATTGCGTAAAAAAAACACCTAGTGCCCTATTAAAGGGGTTTTCTGTTCAAGATTTATTGAGGAATGTGTTCATAGGATAGGTCGTCAATATCAGATTGGTTGGGGTTTGACACCCGTCACCCCCACAGATCAGCTGATACATGCTCCAGTGACAGACAGATGTAACATGACAGACGTAGTCGCCTACTACAGCTCAACTCAGTGTGTTGTGTCCTCTGCTGGTTACTGCAGAACAGCTCCTGTCCACCAGAGCTCGGAACACATGATTGCTGCAGGTGCTGGATGTCAAACCCACGCCAATCTGGTATCAATGACCTACACCAAAGATAGTTAATCAATATATCCTGACTAGACAACACCCTGAGGTCTCTTTTTTTTTTTTTTTTGCAGTTGCCCTACACTTGTCAATGCAGTATGTTGTACTTTCCTGTACAGTTACATTACATTAACAGCATGCAGATTCTTACTAGCTAGAATAGAGAGCAAAGAAACACTTTTTTCCTCCATCTGTCAAGTGGGAGCTATGTGAACAAAATAAGTATGCATTAGCTGTTCTTTACTGCCTATACTTTCAGCCACATACAGATGTTATTATTGATTATGTTCCTTGCGGGTTTCAAAAGAAAAATATCTTGCGTAACCTTGTACGTTGCTTTAGGGTAACCAATCTATGTACTTTTCTGGGTGGGGTGGGTGGGGTGGAAAAAGACAAGGTTAAACATGTCTTCCATACCTGTCATATGAATACTGCATCACTAACAAACTGTGAATGTATGTGTAAATGAGGCTGCAAGTGCATTGTTTCTCATTAACCCCATCCTGGTATGAGCTTTATGGACTTCAGTGATTTGTGTTTATCTCAGGTACTCTGCTATTGGAAGTGAAGTCTTGCATAGGTACCATGCTTATTTTTATCTTCTGTGGTTGATCGTTAATACACTGCATATGATTCTGTGTATGCACTGGGCTGGGGACAAACAGTACATGTGCGAAATGTTTCTGTCATGTGAAGTGAGGAAGCAGAGGTGAACAGATGTCCGTGTGGCCCCTAGAGGAAATGCTTTGTGGTAAATGATGCAGAGGATTGACGCTCTAGCTTGAAATTGCCCCAACTCCAGTGCACTTGCAGCTTAATTTACTTTAAATTCAAAGTTTATTTTCTCAGAAATGGAAAATGCTTGAACCTTACAGGTTCCGTCTACCCTGCTGTATTAAAAAAATGTGTGTAACTGGGCAAGTACTTTTCTTTTGGTTTGATCATTTTCATGTTGACACCTTGAAAGTTAAAGGTATTGTTTGGGACTTTATTATTGATGGTCTTTCTTTAGTATATAGATAATCAATGCCTGATCGGTGGGGGTGTGACACTCAGCCCTCTTACTGATCTGATCATCTGTTCCTGGTGCCTGCAGCAGCCTGATGTACAGAGCACGGCCATCTACTGCCGGTAACGGCTGACTGCCAGCGGTGCTGGTTGTTGTACCCGCACAGATCCAGTATTGATAACCTAGTCTAAAGCCCCATCATACATAACAAGATCGTTAGCGAGATCCTTGTAACGTCACAGGTTTTGTGACATAACAGCGATCTTGCTACGTGTGACACTTAGTAGCGATCAGGCCCCTGCTGTGAGATCGCTGATTGTTACAAAGTGCTCTGGGTCATTTTTTGATTGTTGCGCTCCCGCTGGTCAGCACGCATCGCTGCGTGTGACAGCAAGAGACCAACGATCAGCGACCTCATAGGCTGGTAACCATGGTAAACACTGGGTATCTAGGCAGCACGCGCTGCCTAGATACCCGGTGGGTTTTTCATGGTTACCAGCACTAAGCAGGGAGGACGCTGGTAAGTATGATAAACAGCAGGTATCTAGGCAGCGTGCACTGCCTAGATACTTAGTGTTTACCATGGTTATCAGTATGTTCCCGCTTCCAGGTGGCTTCTAGGTCCTCTCGCTTCCAGGGAGGTGGCTCCCTGGTCGCTGAGGAGATCTGCCTGTTTGACAGCTCCCCAACAACCAGGTAACGACACACCAACAATCCCTACAGGATTGCTATTGCTGTCGGGATCGCTGTTGCGTCGTTGTGTGTGACGGGTACTTAAGGAAAGACCATCAATCGAAATGTCCTAGATAGCCCCCTTAAATTGCTGTTTGTTCTTGTTCCTGAGACTATGTGCCTTAGCCACAAAATCCCAAACATGTGAACCTTTTTGTAGGTTTCTGATTGATTCCTGCAATCATCATTGGTGTATTTCTAGCCACTCTGCAGGTGTTCGTGTGCCCTGTATCTTGGCTTTGTGTAACCTTCATGCGTTTCCAACATGCCCTGCTCCCCGAGACCTGCTGAATTCTGATGAGATAGAATAGGAAGCAGAACATCAAACCAAACGCAATTTACAAAGCTGCTCTGCCACATACATTGGGAAAGTGTTCTGGGAGAATGTAAAATCTTGAACTGTAAATGCCACTGGTTCCTTAAATTAGTTTTACATTGAAGTGATGGCAGATACTTTTCTTGAGAATTGTCTGCACAGATCTGGATGTGATGTTCATCAGCTCTGGTGAATGTGTGTGGTCAGAAATAAGCCCCAGCTGCGGTATGATGGGTATGGCAGGAGGCTGTAATCTGATTCAAAGAGTTCCTCCTCTCACCGTTATTTTCAGATTCACCACAGCTAGTTTTGACGTGCAGGAAATGCCAAGCACAATACTAGGCATGTGTTTATAGATGACCACCTCCACAAAACTGGAATATGTTGTGAGGACATACATTTGATGCCTTCCTTAGAGGCATCTTTTAACTCCTTAGCAGTCAGGACGGCAGAGTACACATCAGTTATGGGTCCGATTCCAGGTTTCCATTTTGTAAACCAGTTTTGAAACCTGTCAGATTAATTCCTATTAATCAATTTGGCTCTTCCTTTTGGCTTTCTATACCCCAGGGTGAGAGATCTAATCTAGCTATGAGCTGCAGAAGATTTCTGCTGTAATTTATTCCACTTTTTGGTGTAAATTATAACCAGTGTTTTAGGGCCATGATTGGTCCTTTCCCTTCCACGTCCTCCTGTACATTTTTAGTAAACACTCTATGATTTGAGCCCATGATCTCCTACCACCATTGCTATGGTTTTCTGACTTAATCACAATGTTTCTGGGTTCCTGTGTCTGAAAGCCTTTTGCTCATATTGTTTAATATCTCGGAGGTTCTACTAATTATATACTAGACCGGGGCCCAATTCTATCACATCAGGTGATTCCAGAACATGTGCAATTATATATTAGTCCAACAACTTCCACTACTGATTGCAGCGAAACCAAGGAGGGTGGGGGAGCCTGCTGCTGCACAGGGTAGCCGTGGCTCGGCAGGCTTTGCTGCTCGCCATCCCCCTGTGCGCTCTCTCTTGTGCCCCTGTGCGCTCTCTCTTGTGCCCCTGTGCGCTCTCTTGTGCCCCTGTGCGCTCTCTCTTGTGCCCCTGTGTGCTCTCTCTTGTGCCCCTGTGTGCTCTCTCTTGTGCCCCTGTGCGCTCTCTCTTGTGCCCCTGTGCGCTCTCTCTTGTGCCCCTGTGCGCTCTCTCTTGTGCCCCTGTGCGCTCTCTCTTGTGCCCCTGTGCGCTCTCTCTTGTGCCCCTGTGCGCTCTCTCTTGTGCCCCTGTGCGCTCTCTTGTGCCCCTGTGCGCTCTCTCTTGTGCCCCTGTGCGCTCTCTTGTGCCCCTGTGCGCTCGCCCTCCTTCCGACCCTGTGCGCTCGCCTCCTTCCGACCCCTCGTGCGCAGTCTTCCCCCCCCCCCCCCCCTTCCCTGTGCGCGCTGTCTCCCCCCCCCCCCCTTCCCTGTGCGCGCTGTCTCAACAACCCCCCCCCCCCCCCGTGTGCGCTGTCGAGCTGTGGCCCCAGCCCATGTTCCAGAGTGGAATGCATATGGGAGGAAGTAGGAAGTACAGCAGTAGGATGGGTCCACCCCAAGGGTATGGCGGGGTGGACCCAGGCACAGGTGATAATGAGTTACTTCACTGCAGCCAGTGTTCGGGATGGCCTGTGAGCTCCCTCATCACAGTTGTCCTATAGGTGGCACTGTTTTCTTTGACTTATCAGCCAAACTTAAGGGTATGTGGCCACAGGACGTTTTTCCAGCAGTCCTGAAAGCAGCAAAATCTGTACTGGTTTCAAGGATCTAAAGAGTCCTTGCCAGGAGATTTCCTGCGTTCAGGTCCTGCATTTTTTGCGTGTTTTAATTGCGTTTTTGCTGCTGCATTTTTCCAGCATTTTTGCTATTGACTGCAGCAAAAATGCAGGAAAAATAGAACATAATTGTTCTTTCCCATCCGCAGCAAAAAAGGGCATAACGTTTCTGTGAAACACATTGGTTTTGCAGGGAAGCCCAACTGCAGGAACAAATTACCATACATTAGCATAGAAGCAATTGTAAACTGCAGGCAGAAACCGCAGGAAAAATGTCCTGTGGGCACATACCCTGGCCTAAGGGCTTCCTCAAATTCCAATTTGTCTTTTACACAATGTCCTATAGGTGGCGCTGTTTTCAGGAGAAACTTGACACACAGACAGACTGGATAGCAAACATTTTCGTAATCTTACATTATTGGTCTAGAAGCATGGCTGAACGAGAGTGCCTGGCTAATGTTTTCAGATTTAGGGGGCAATAGGATTTTAGAACTGCACACCTATTTACATAGTTACGGAAGTTGAAAAAAAGCCTTTGGTCAATCAACCTTTCTCCACCAATTATACATTCTTTGTCACTAAGTTATCTGTAACCCACAATGCCATGTTTGCTGAGGTAAGCATCCAGTTCTTTTCTAAATCCTGTTATGATGTCTGCCATTACTGCCTCTTGTAGTCGGGCACTCCACTGTCTGACTGCTCTAACTGTAAAGAACCCTTTCCTAATTAGCTGCTGGAATCCTCTTTCTTCCACCCGGAGTGAGTACTCCCTGGTCCTTTGTATTGTCCTTGGAGGAATAAGTCATGTGCTGTCCTTTGTATTGACCACACATGTATTTAAACATATCAATGATATCTTCTCTGAGACGTCTTTTTTCTAAGCCCAACTTTTCCATCCCTTGTAATAATCTAGTTGCTGCCTTTAAACTGACTCTAACTTCTGAATATGCTTTTTAACATGTGGAGCCCAAAACTGGATCCCATTGTAGATGTGGCCTCATAAGTGATTTACACTGGGATCACAGGATTTTCTCTCTGCACACCCTAAAATCTTATTTACTTTTGTGGCTGCTTGACATTAAGTCCTGTTGCTGAGCTTACTTGTAACCAGAATACCCAAGTCCTTCTCCTGTTCTGTAGTCCAGAGTATACTTGCAATTATTGTATATGAAGCAACAGGATTACTCCATCCTAGGTGCATTACTCTTCATTTATCAACATGAACTCTCAT
This sequence comes from Allobates femoralis, assembly GCA_033576535.1. Lineage (NCBI taxonomy): Eukaryota > Metazoa > Chordata > Amphibia > Anura > Aromobatidae > Allobates > Allobates femoralis. Next base: position 44,336,822 of record JARQOC010000007.1, read on the forward strand.
TTGCAAAGTGTTTACCCATTCAGACCTCTTATCTAGATCGTTTTGTAATATTGAACTGTCAATGTCATTTTCCAATATCCTACATAATTTTCGGTCATCATCAAAGACTGACACTTTAATCACAATCCCATCCACAAGGTCCATTACAACACTGGGTCCAGATCTTATTATAGTTCAAACTTACCTTGGGGCCCTGGGCTGAAATGTTAACGCTGCCTTAATTTATTGCTTCCTGCCCAAAATAGTATTTCATTACTTTTACTTTTCAAAAATGGAAAGAAGTGTGAAAAATCACAACTTTAACCCCTTCACAACCTATGATGTGCATGTATGTCATCGGTCACTTCCCACTGTTTGATGCGAGCTAGCGCTGTGAGCCGGCATCCTCCCTCATCTCAGCTGATGTCATCAGTCGAGATGTGTATCTAACAGCGCCGATCAGATCTGTGCTGTTAACCCTTTGGATCGCACTGTCATTCAATGACAGCGCGCGATCCAAAGCACCCGGCGGTGTGAATCAGATCCTGTGCTTTTACCTGGACAGCCCGGGGTCCTGTAATGACTCCGAAAGCTGTCCCGATTCACTGCCTGCTGGTGATGAACCAGTGACAAGACAGGACAAGCGATCGGTGTGTGCAGCACTGAAGCCCTCTAGTGGTCAGTGTGAAATATAAAAAAAACTAAAGTTTTTAAAAGTATGAAAAAAAATATAAAAATTCAGATCATCCCCTTTTTGCGCTATTAAAATAAAACTATTAATACATTTGGTATCGCTGCGTTCAGAAATGCCCGATGTATCAAAATATAAAATCAATTAATCAGATCGGTAAACTTCATAACAGAAAAAAAGTCCAACGCCAAAATAGTTTTTTTTGGTCGCCGCAACGTTGCGATAAAATCCAATAACGGGCGATCAAAACATCACATCTACCCAAAAATGGTGTTAGAAATGCCATCTCAAGACGCAAAAGATAAGCCGTCATACAGCCCTAGATCCCAAAAAATGAGACCATTACAGGTCTCTGTAAATGGCGCCAAAAGCGCAATTCTTTTTCTTTAAAAACGTCTAAATTTTTTTCAACACTTAGATAACAGTATACATGTTTGGTATCTAGAACTAGTACCGACCCCAGGCATCATACAGACACATCACTTTTACTATATAGTGAACATGTTAAAGAAAAAAAAAAACACAAACATGTAATTGCACTTTTTTTTTTTTTTTTTTTGCAATTTCACTGCACTCAGAATTATTATTCCCATTTTCCTGTACACTTTATGGTAAAATGAAAATGAATTATTTCATTGAAAGTACAACTCGTCCCGCAAACAAAACAAGCCCTCTTATGTCTATATTGATAGAAAAATAAAAAAGTTATGGCTCTTGGAAGAAGGGGATTGAAAAATGGAAAATCGCCCGGGGGTTAAATACGGCCTACTTCACAATGTGCGACTTTTATGCTCCAAGATAGTGTCATAAATCTGTTAAAGATGTTATTCACTACTCATAACACTCCTTAAAGCACCACTCCAGCGTCGTCTTTTTATTTTTTCAGTGTTGTTGTGGCACTTTAAATGTAAGCCCCCTGTCATACACTCATGTTCTGGTGGATTCACTTCTTCCTGAGCACTCTCCAGTTCTGCGGCACCATCTAGTGCTTGTAACTTCTGACCGCCTGGAAGTCAAACATTTTGTCACAAGAGCTCAATGCATCTCTACAAGAGCCAAAACGAGGCTGTCATAGAGATGTATTGATTTGTGACCTCTAGCTCCATGAAGCCGACTGACTAGCACACCACTGGAAAGGCATGAAGGCGGCAGGAGGAGAGTATCAGATGGGCCAGAGGAACTGCATTTTAAGCAGGGGTGGGGAACTTCAGGCCTCAAGGGCCACCAACATGTCATGTTTTCAGGATTTCCTTAGCAATGCACAGGGGTTGGCGTTATCATCAGTGCAGGTACCAGCTGTAGAGCCCGTCGTTGCCCGGGCATAGTAACTAACTGTTCTTAATTATAAGCTGAGTGTATGTCTGTGTGAGTATTGTATGACCACTATACGTATCAATCCTGCTTCCCCCCCTCCAACCACCCACGCTCCCCCCCCCCCCCACCTCCAAATCTATCCCTCAACCTTGCCCCACCCCAAATCTTCTACCCCCAAACCTGCACCCAGCCTTCTAAAAATGCCTCCCTCGCCCCCATTAACCCGCACCCCCCAAACCTGCCCCCCCTAAATCCACACCCCCCCTACAAACCCAGAGTCAAATGGGGTGTGTGTGCAAAATTTTTGATTGTAGATGCAATGCTGCGAATTCCTTTAATGGACAGACATACATACATACAGTCGCAAAAGTTTGATTGTAGAAGCAACGGTGCGAATTGCTTTAGTGGACATACATACATACATATATACATACATTAATTTCTGTAATTCTTACTGCCCTTTCTTCCATGGCCCTTGAAAAAGCAGCGCTTGCCTCCCTTTCTTCCATTTCTGAACTAATTTCTGGGAGCTTGCTATCAACCTTATGGAGACAGCGAAGTAGGTGAGGAGATTGTAAGCCACTTCCCTCCTCTCAGATATATGCAAATATGCACTTCACTAAGGGTGCTTTCACATCTGCGTTTTTCGTAATTCGCGGCAGATGCGGTGAAAAAACCGCATCTGCCGCGTTTGCCGCATAACGGTTCCACTTGCGGCACGGTTGCGGTTTTTTCCATAGGAAGTATAGGGGGACTTGCGGCAGATGCGGCAAGTGCGGTATTGCACTTGCGGCAGGTGCGGCAGAGAAAAAAACCGCAGTAAGCCGCGGTTTTTTTCTCTGCCGCACCTGCCGCAAGTGCAATACCGCACTTGCCGCATCTGCCGCAAGTCCCCCTATACTTCCTATGGAAAAAACCGCAACCGTGCCGCAAGTGGAACCGTTATGCGGCAAACGCGGCAGATGCGGTTTTTTCACCGCATCTGCCGCGAATTACGAAAAACGCTGATGTGAAAGGGCCCTAAGGAAGTAGAGAAACTCCAGTGCCACATTTAAGCAGCTTCCTCAAAGTCATAATCGCTTTCCAACAAGCTTTTAATATAACTAAGGGATTTGTGCCAGATCAGAACCCAAACTACAGACGCTGCGTTTCAGGGTACCTGCCCCTCATCAGTGTAGTGTGTGGGATATTCTGAGCTCCCAGACCTTGTCTTAGCCCACTCACTCAGCCAGATCAGAATATCCCACACACTACACTGATGAGGGGCAGGTACCCCGAAACGCAGCGTCTGTAGTTTGGGGTTCTGATCTGGCACAAATCCCTTAGTTATATTAAAAGCTTGTTGGAAAGTGATTATGACTTTGAGGAAGCTGCTTAAATGTGGCACTGGAGTTTCTCTACTTCCTTAGTGAAGTGCAAATTTGAACTAATTTCTGTAATTCTTGCCTCCCTTTCTTCCATTTCTCTAAAGGGGGTGTCACACGCGTCAATATCGCCTGCACGATATCGGCTGCACGTGACGTTGCAGCGATATTGACGCGTGTGACATACTGCATCAACCAGCGATAAATCGCTGGTTGATGATCGCCAGGTTTCAGAACCAGCTCAGAAACCTGGCGATTGTCGCCCGGTGGACACGCAGCATCGCTGCGTGTGACACCGGGACTAGCGATATTCCAGCTCCCAGCGCCTCTCACAAGCGCTGGGAGCTGGTAACTAAGGTAAACTGCGGGTATCTAGGCAGCGCGCGCTGCCTAGATACCCGACTGTGTACCTTAGTTACCAGCCTCCTCCGCTCACCGGGTGAGCGGAGGAGGCTGGTAACTAAGGTACACGTCGGGTATCTAGGCAGCGCGCGCTGCCTAGTTACCCGCAGTTTACCTTGGAGACCAGCCTGCTCCCGCTTCCAGCAGGCTGGCAGCGGGAGCAGGACATCGTGGAAACGATATTTAAATCGTTTCCATGATGTCACTGGTCAATTGATCGCTGGTGAGTCTGTCTGTGTGACAGCTCACCAGCGATCAGCCATCAATGTCGTCAGCGATCAGATCGCTGACGACATTGACGCGTGTGACACCCCCTTAAGTCTTTCTCATTGAGCCTTAATACAGCTTTTCCCTTAGGGCAGATTCACACTGCGGCATGATCGGGTCCGGGTCTGTCCGGGATGACCCAGACAGCCTCGGACCAGATCAGCACACAGGACTGGGGGGCTATTATGCCCTCCGGTCCTGTGTGCAGCGCACTCAGCTGCAGCCGCTGATGGGATCCCATCCATTAGACTACTTATCTTTGTTTTTTAATGTCGTTTTTTTTTTAAAGATTACAAGGGGGCTAGAGACATGGGGGATCCCTTCCCTGAATGCAGCAGACATTCTGCATTCAGTACTGCATTTAGTTTGCTATGCAGCAGGGGGTGACAGGTCCTCTTTAATCTAATATATAAAGCTGAATGTGTGTATGTATGTGTGTGTGTGTGTGTATATATCCGGGATTGGCATCTACACCGTCGCAGCTACAGCCGCAACATTTTGCAGAGTCACACGCCTGGACCCCGGGAGCGTCATAGGCTATGTTGTGAGGTGAAATTTTAACCCTGCGCGTTCCAGTTAACCAAACAATTTTGCCCCTATCTACATAATGGGAAAAAAGGGAAAGCAAACGTGTGGGAGGAAAATCGACAGCTGTCAGCTATAGAGACAAAATTTTGCACAGTCACACGTCTGGACCCCGGGAGCGTCATAGGCTATGTTGTGAGGCGAAATTTTAACCCAGCGCATTCCAATTCACCAAACAATTTTGCCACTATCTACATAATGGGGAAAAAGTGACAGTTACCAGTTGACAGTTGTGAATGAAAGGGGCTTAATGATAGCACCAAAGACTAACAGCACATACCAGCATATAGTCACTAAGGTGGGGCCCCAACATGAGATATTCACCACACACATGGGACATGTACACACACCACACGCACACAAAGAGTAACAGCAAGTGTATAGTCGCTAAGATGCAGCCCCAACATTGGATACTCACCACGCACCCGAACACAAACACACACTACAAAGAGACACACACAACACAGAGACACCCCCAAGGGGACACACACACACACTCTAGCGACACATGCACTCACCCCACAGGGACACACACACCACAAAGAGACACACATAACACAGACACACACCACACAGACCCCCCCCCCCCACAGGGACACACACACATAGCCACCCTATAGGGACACATGCACTCACCCCACAGGGACACCCACACCACAAAGAGACACACACACACCACACAGACCCCCCCCACAGGGACACACACACATACCCACCCTATAGGGACACATGCACTCACCCCACAGGGACACACACACACACACACCATAAAGAGACACACACAGCAGAGACACACACCACACAGACCCCCCCACAGGGACACACACACATACACACCCTATAGGAACACATGCACTCCCCCCACAGGGACACACACACACACCATAAAGAGAGACACACAACAGAGACACACACCACACAGACTCCATCCCACAGGGACACACACATCTACACCCCAGGGACACACACACCACACAGACAGACACAGATGTGCACAAATCACCTCACACAACTCGCCTCATACGTGTGCTATCTTTATTTTCCAAACATAAACATCTGATTAAAAACAGCCAATGTGCAACACATGTGCCATATAGGGAATTAAGGCAGATGTCAGTCACATGAGCTGTCTATTATGTGTATGTGTGAGGTAACATATACTGCCCGGCCAGAGGGAGGGTTTACTGTAGGCTGGAGATTTATTAGGCTGCCTATAGCAATCAATCACAGCTCAGCTTCTATTTTCCTACAGGTCATTAATATGACATATTCAAATTCTATTTTGTTATAGCTAACAGCAGTTATTTATTAACCCGGGCGTAGCTGGGTACTACAGCTAGTGTGATATATAAGATAATTTAGATGACTTTGTTGCAGTAATCCAGTGAATAAAGGAAAGAATTGGCTCAGAGTTGTCGTTCCAGATCTGTACATGGTTTGATGGGGTGACTTTCTTTCTATACCTCATTTACAGATATGCAGTTGTGTAATCTTATAGTGTGTTTTAGTGTGGCTTGCTATTCACCATTTATTTCATAATGTGGTGGAGGAAACTGATTAATTCGGGTTCACTCTTCTGATCCATATTGCTCTCTTCCTGGATCGGACTTGTGCTTTGATGTTTTACAGTCTCTGAGCATATAATATTGCTGAGATGCTTGGGTAGTCACAGGTATATTGTACCATTGTGATTTCTTAGGAGCAGAGACTGTTCATGATAACATGACATGGCCGTGGCCTATGTTTGAGTTCACATTAAACAGTGGAACAATCAGCACTGAATAAAGAAACATGAACCCGTGTCATTGTCTGTCCGCGAGCGCACAAAGTAAATAGAAAATTCCTAACACTTAATGTTTTTTTCAAAGGCTAATTGTCTTGGATTGTTCTCCCGCTTATATTTCTTTATATCTGTCACTTGATCAGTATTTTATGTGTTAACCACTTCATCACCTTGTGGTCATAAATGGTCAGACTCAGTTTAGTCATTATTACATACACCCTTACTGGATTATTTTTTTTGAGGATCTGTTTTTGCTGAATTTTCAGCTGCAAAACTGGATTCGTTTTTAAACAAGTGTAAAACAAAAAAGAGCATTGCGTTAGTGATCCGTCTTTTGAGGATGCGTTATTTGAGACATTGTGCACTAAAAATACAGTGATAAAGATACCATAGTTGAGAGAAAAAAAGGTCCTTGATGTCATTCCTTTGTTTTTTTTTATTCAGCTTTTAGATGTGAGCATCACCGTATTTTTTATTGCCAGCACAGGTAACCCAAGCAGCTACTGGCTGCCAACCCTCACTGTCTGGTATTACCTTTGCTGGCAATGAAAAATATAGGGGCACCCTATTTTTTTATTTTAGTTATTTAAATAAATAACAAAAAAATGATGTGGGCTTCGCCGTATTTTGTATTGCCAGCTAAAGGTAACCCAAGGCAGCTGAGCGCTGTAATTTTCAGTGTGGTAAGGCCTAACCGTTCTGGGCCCCCAATGCTAAGAATTGCAGCCAGCAGCTGCCCCAGAATTGGCACCTCTATTAGAGATGCTAAAACTGAGGGCTACCCTGCTCTTCCAGCTGCTGTGTAGACTATGACAGACTTGGTAGTAATGGGGTTGGTGACAGCTTTTTTTGCAAATGACAGCAAGCCCCTATTGCTAATGTCAGCCGTCAATTTGATAGCCTGCCATTAGCAATAGTGAAACAGTTTTTTTTCTAAAAAAAAAAAAAAAAAAAAAGGGTATAGACACCAAAGAAAAAAACAACCTTTAATAAAATGGTGAATGAGGTATCTGATTTTTATTTTTTTATTTTTTTAAATAAATACCCACCAATTTCCTCCGGCTTGGTCCACGATCGTCCAGCGATGAGTCAAAACTGTTCCCAAGATCAGCTGTGAGAATTATTATTATTGAAGTGTTTTTTCTGGTCATCATAATGGGAGACCCAGACAATGGGGTTTAGGGCTCCGCCCTCCGGAGGTCACACTAGGTACTACAAGTTTGTAGACACCGCCTCCTCCGCTTATAAACCCCCACCGTAGGAAACATCCTCAGTTTTAAACTTAGTGTGCTCGGAGGATCACGCTTTGCTTGCACTTCACTGCATTCTCACAGCTTACGTGATGGCGTATGAAGACAAGGTAAATGGTCCCGGTTGGGACCCTCGACAGTCTCCCCGCTCACCCTTTGTGGAACACGCTGGTGGAGGTACCGGAGGGCTTTTTAGCCTGGACACTTGCTGTTCTCCCGGTACGCTGTCGAGCTCCTTCCTTTCCATCCCTCCATGGAGGCTCTGGAGAGGGGGAGCCTGGAGCCCGTCCGAGGCCTCCCTAAATGGTGCTTACAGACCGGACGGAGCCAGCCCAGTCCGAGGCCTCCCTAAATGGTGCTTACACTCCGGACTGGTGCTGTACCCCCGTCCGAGGCCTCCCTAAAGGTGCTTACAGACCGGACCGGCACTGAGGCACCTGGTGTGTCTCCTGTGTGCCTGGGGGTAGTGTCTGTCACTTGGTGTCATGACACTCAGACCGCGCGGTTACCCTCGGGTCCGCGGTTCTGTCGGTGTACCCTGTGCTGGGGTCACTCTGGCTGACCGCCCTGTGTGTCACAGGGGCTGAGGCTGTAGACTGCTGATGTTTGTTTTGGGCATGCAGTCTGTGTGTGTATGTGCATTGTTACACACTCTTTTCCCGCGCTGCGGGCCCTGGCACCTCCATTACTGAGGCTGCCTGGAGGAGGAGGAAGCAGCTCTTACGGTGACATCACCGATGGGCGTGTTTTGTGTTCTCCCGCGTGTTCCTGGCCACGCTTATGACTTTACTGTCGGCGGCCATCTTCTCCCTCTCTTCCCGGCTGGGATCTGGCTGCAGCGTGTGTCTGCACTTTCCAGGGGAGACCGGAACTCGCGGAGGTCACACACGAACACCGCTTCCTCCTACCGCTTATTGCGGTCGGTAAGCCACCGGGATCTCCGGTTTGTTTATTACAACTTGGCTTATTTCCCCCTACTGTGGCGATGTCCTCAGTAAGGAAGCATGCTGCTAAGACGGCAGATGGCACCATTACCTGCGCTACATGCAACGGTTCACTGGTGGAGGGGTCCTGCAATAATTGCGGACGCCCAGAGACCCGGACAGTTACTGTTGGATCAGAATCGGCGGGTCTGTACCCTGAGGTTCGGGTGATCCCAGGGACATGGGAGGCGCAGAATAAGATAAATGAATCTCTGCTGTCCCAGATGTCCTCCATGTCGCAATCCCTGGAGGCACTTCATAGGAGGCTGGAAAACCCAGCTACTCCTCCCAGTTACCCCCGGGTGGCTCTTACTTCTTCTGTGAGAGCCCCTAAGCGAGCTCGTGAGGCCTCTCCAGAGCTCCAAGCTCTCTCTGAGGAGGAGCGTTCCTCTGATGGTGAGGAAGATGATGGGGGTTCTACTCTCGGGTCTGTCTCTGAACCTCCAGATGGGGTGGAGGATCTGGTGTCCTCCATCAATGAGACATTACGTCTGGTCACTCCTCCTGAGGAGGTGACTGTTCACCCCAAGGAGGTCTATCAATGGCTGCGGCCGGAGGCGAGACCAAGTGGATCCTTTATGGACCACACTAATTTTGGAAGGGTGATTAGAGCACCCAGGTTACATCCTGGGCGGCGTTATGTCCGTAAACCTAAGGACCTTCGCTTTCCCTTTCCTCAGGAGGTGCTTCTGGAATGGTCACAGTCCCCTAAGGTGGACGCTTCCATGACTAGGATTGCTGCACGCTCCTTGTTTTCCGCCTCTGATAGCTCCTCATTGAAGGATGCTACTGATAGACAGGTCGAGCAACTCGCCAAGTCTTCCTATGAGGCTGTGGGGTCTTCATTTGCCCCTAATTTTGCCGCGGTCTGGACCCTACAAGCGATTACCTCCTGCTTGGATGGTATCTCTGATCTAGCTAGGGCCAGCCCAGAGGTCCTGGCACTCTCCGACAGGGCAAGGGCTTATGCGGATTACGCCAGGACGGCAACTTTGGAAAACTGCCACTCGCTCGGCTGTGGCTTCGGCCAATGCTATAGCGATCCGCAGGTTGTTGTGGCTGCGTCTTTGGGACTCAGATGCCACGTCTAAGAAGATTTTGCAAAATCTTCCGTTCTCTGGTGACAGGCTCTTCGGCACCGAGCTGGACAAGCTGATAAAGGATTCTGCTGAGTCTAAGATACCGCAGAATAAGCCTAAGCCACGGTATACCGTGAAAAGGAACCCAAAACAGTGGTCCTTTCGCCCCAGCTCGCAGTCATCAGCGGCGTCCGCTCGCGCGGACCGTGGGGGCAAGCCCTCCACTCAGTGGCGCAACAAAAGTCGCCAAAAGAAGCCGGCAGGGGCTGCAGCTGCCACCCCTAAACCCGCTTCGGCATGACTCGCTCCTTCATCCTGTCTCCCCACAGGTGGGGGGCCGCCTGTCTCTTTTCCAGGACAGATGGCTTCTCCACGTCCAAGACCAGTGGGTCCGAGACGTAGTCTCAAAAGGCTACAGGATAGAGCTGACGTCACAGCCAGCACACCGATTCCATCGGTCTGTTCCATCCCTAGACAAAGCTCAGGCTTTTCATCTGGTGTTGGAGGGACTCCGCAGAGACGGAGTGGTGGTCCCAGTACCCACGGGAGAGAGGTTCAGGGGTTTTTACTCCAACCTCTTTATTGTCCCAAAGAAGGACGGCTCCTTTCGTCCGGTTCTGGACCTCAAGTTGTTCAACCGCCACGTGTTGGTTCGGAAGTTTCGTATGGAATCCCTGCGCTCCGTGATCGCGGCTGTGTCACAGGGAGACTTCCTGGCGTCCATAGATATCCGAGACGCCTACCTTCACGTGCCCATTGCACCGGCTCATCAGCGCTGGTTGAGATTCGCAGTGGGGGGAGAACACTTCCAATTTGTGGCACTGCCATTCGGGCTAGCCTCGGCACCGCGAGTGTTCACAAAGGTGATGGCCTCAATGATGGCTCTCCTGCATGTGCAGGGACACGCCGTCATTCCCTATTTGGACGACCTGCTGGTCAGGGCGCCATCGGAAGACCTTTGTCGGGTGAGCCTGGAGGTGACCATGAAGTCTCTGGAACAGTTCGGGTGGCTTCTCAACATTCCAAAGTCGACCCTGGTTCCGACCCAGTCTTTGACATATCTGGGCATGGACTTCCACACGGACTCAGCCCTGGTGTCCCTACCTCAAGCCAAACAGCTTGCGATCCAATCAGGAGTGCAGAATGTTCTCCTGTCACCACAATCTTCCCTACGGGAGTTGATGAAGCTGGTGGGACGCATGGTAGCGGCGATAGAGGCGGTGCCTTTCGCACAGTTTCGCCTCCGTCCTCTCCAGTTGGAGATTCTTCGCCGATGGGACAAAAGGACGATTTCTCTGAATCGGCTGGTGACGCTGTCACAATCGACCAGGGACTCCCTACAGTGGTGGCTCCAGCCACATCATCTGTCACGGGGCCGGTCCTTTCTAAAACCGTCATGGTTAGTGGTGACCACCGACGCCAGTCTGAAGGGCTGGGGCGCGGTGTTCTTACACCACAGGGCTCAAGGCCTATGGACCCAGGCGGAGTCGGCATTACAGATCAACGTGCTGGAGATCAAGGCGGTCTATCTGGCGCTCCTGGCGTTTCAGAAATTCCTGTCAGGACAACCCATTCGGGTTCAGTCCGACAATGCGACGGCCGTCGCCTACATAAATCATCAGGGAGGGACCAGAAGTGCTCAGGCCCTCGCCGAAGTCCACCGCATTCTAGCATGGGTGGAGGAAAACGGCTGCCTGATCTCCGCAGTTCACATCCCAGGGGTCGAGAACTGGGAGGCCGACTACCTGAGCCGACAGGGGATGGACGCCGGAGAGTGGTCCCTGCATCCAGACGTCTTCCGGGACATCTGCAGCAAATGGGGCACTCCGGACGTGGATCTGATGGCCTCACGGCTGAATCATCAGGTACCCCAATACATGGCACGATCGTGGGATCCTCAGTCTCTGGGGGCGGATGCCCTGATCCTGAGTTGGTCCAGCTTCCAGCTGCCATATGTGTTCCCGCCTCTCGCTCTGATTCCCAGGGTTCTGTGGAAAATCAGGACAGAATGCAGAGTAGCCATTCTAGTGGCTCCAGATTGGCCCCGGAGGTCCTGGTACCCGGACCTCTGGCAACTGTCAGGCGGACACCGGTGGGCTCTTCCAGAACGCGCAGACCTACTCGCGCAAGGGCCATTCTTCCACCTCAATTCCAGGGCCCTCAGATTGACTGCATGGCTCTTGAGGCCTGGCTGCTGACATCCAGGGGCTTCTCTCCTACGGTGGTTGCCACGATGAATCGGGCAAGGAAACCTGTCTCCAGGAAGATATACCACAGAACGTGGAAAATCTTTTTCTCCTGGTGTGCCTCTGGTGGACGCTCACCGTGGCCCCTGTCCATCCCGACATTGTTGGCTTTCCTACAGTCGGGTTTGGAGTTGGGATTATCCCTTGGCTCTCTGAAAGGTCAAGTATCAGCACTTTCAGTGCTGTTTGACAGGCGCTTGGCACTCCTCCCGAAGGTTCGTCAATTTCTGCAGGGGGTGTCTCGGGTGGTTCCGCCTTACAGACGACCTCTGGACCCTTGGGACCTCAACATGGTCCTGGCGGCACTGCAGAAACCGCCGTTTGAGCCACTGAGAGACATCTCTCTCTCTCGTCTGTCCCAGAAGGTGGTTTTTCTGGTGGCAATTACGTCTCTGAGAAGGGTCTCAGAATTGGCTGCACTTTCGTGCAAGTCACCCTTTCTGGTGGTTCACCAAGACAAGGTGGTGTTGCGCCCGCGGCCTGAATTCTTGCCGAAGGTGGTTTCAACTTTCCACCTAAACCAGGAGATTGTTCTCCCATCATTTTGCCCCGCTCCCGTTCATCAGGTTGAGCGCGACCTCCATACTTTGGATCTCGTGAGAGCTGTACGCATTTATGTGTCCAGGACCGCCTCCTTTAGGAGTTCGGATTCTTTATTTGTCCTCACGATGGGTCGCTGTAAGGGGTCCGCGGCTTCGAAGTCGACCTTGGCCAGATGGATCAAGGCTCCCATTCAGGAGGCATACCGGTCTTCTGGTTTGCCTCTCCCGGTGGGTTTGAAGGCACACTCTACTAGAGCTGTAGGTGCCTCATGGGCCTTGCGACATCGAGCATCTGCTCTACAGGTGTGTCAGGCGGCCACCTGGTCCAGCCTGCACACTTTCTCAAAGCACTATATGGTGCATGCCCATGCCTCTGCGGACGCATGTTTGGGCAGGCGGGTCCTCCAGGCGGCGGTTGCCCACCTTTAAGGGGGACCGTGTATTATCCGTCTTGTTGAGGAACTCTTCCCGCCCTGGGGTATTGCTTTAGGACATCCCCATTGTCTGGGTCTCCCATTATGATGACCAGAAAAAAGAGAATTTTGTTTACGTACCGTAAATTCTTTTTTCTTTAATCATCAATGGGAGACCCAGCACCCACCCAGTTGTTCCGTTGCATGTTTGCATTTGATCTGTTCTCTGTTGAGACAGTGTTTTTTCCGGGTTGTTCAAACCGTCTGTGCACGGTATTCTTCCCGATGTTTCGGGTGTGGTTCATTTTTCTCCTCGCAGCTTATGGACTAAACTGAGGATGTTTCCTACGGTGGGGGTTTATAAGCGGAGGAGGCGGTGTCTACAAACTTGTAGTACCTAGTGTGACCTCCGGAGGGCGGAGCCCTAAACCCCATTGTCTGGGTCTCCCATTGATGATTAAAAAAAAAAGAATTTACGGTACGTAAACAAAATTCTCTTTTTTTTCTTTATAATGGATCCTATGGAGGAAATGCAGGAGAAAAAACGCCATACTAATTGACATCCTCATTTTTTTTGCAGACCCGTTTCCTACCCCAAACGCGGATCCACAAAAAAAACGCTGTGTCTGAATAGCAAATGTTGAAAATCCATTCACTTTGCTGTTCAACACAGATGTTGATGTGTTTTTAAGGGAAAACGGATCCGCAAAAAAATGTGGTAAAAATGTGTCTGAATGTCGCCTGGGGTAAAGTATACAAAGCAGGTTTGCCTTTTTTCTGTTTTTTGTTGTACAGCACCTCCAGTATTTTGCAGTTGACATGACTGGCACACTTATGGTACCGTCACACGGGGCGACGGTTGCGGCGATGTTGCCGGCGATGTGCGGGAGCGTGCATCCCTGGCAACATCGCCGGGGAGATGTCACACGGAGCAACTTACCGGCGATGTCGCCGGCTAGTTGCCGCGGCTATCGCTCGCTGGGTTGCCCAGCAACCCAGCGAGCGGTAACTCGCAATGTTGGAGATAGGCGGTGTCGCCCGCAACATTGGAGGTTGCCGCGTTACACAGGGCGATCAGGCATGATCGCCTCAGCAACATCGCCTGGTTTCCCAACATTGTTGGGAAACCTGGCGATGTTGCTCAGGCGATTCATCGCCTGATTATCGCCCTGTCACACGCGGCAATTCGCCGGCGATGTCGCCACAATTAGGCCACGCCCCTGTGTTCCCGGCAACATCGCCGGCGATATCTCCCCATGTGACGGTACCATTAGGGTATGTGCCCACAGGACGTTTTTTACAGCAGTCCTGAACACAGCAAAACCGGTCCTGGTTTCAAGTCCTTGCCAGGAGATTTGCTGCGTTCAGGTCCTGCGTTTTTATCTCATTTTTTGCGTGTTTTCAAAGCGTTTTTGATGCTGCATTTTTCCCATTGACTGCAGCAAAAACGCAGGAAAAATAGAACATAATTCTTTCCGATCTGAAGTAAAACTACAGGGATTTGACACTTCTTGACACTTGCAAACCCAATGTGTAGGCACAGTGTTGCTGTGAAATATATTGGTTTTGCAGGGCAGCCCAACCGCAGGAACAAATTACCATACATTAGCATAAACACAAGGATAAACTGCAGCCGGAAACCGCAGCAAAACCGCTGGAAAAACGTCCTGTGGGCACATACCCTTAGGTGGTCAGGATAGAGCTGGGACCCAGCCGCTCCAGCACATACACGGTGCCCATTGATCGCAGTGAGACTGCAGCCACGTGGGGAGTTTGACTGTGCTTGTGTCGATTCTTCCCAACTGAGGCAAAATATCACAATGAATCGCCACATGTAAATAGATTGCAATACAAATGAACTAGGGATAGTCCACTTTGTTGGATCTAGTAGTATCCTGTATGTGATGTTAGGGATTCCTATCCAGCAGGTATTATGCTTGGAAATGAATTTTTTTGTTCTTTAACCCCTTAATGCCTACTGTTGTGTATTCACATTATAGGAGATCAAATCATTTGTATGCATATGTTGATTTTAATTTGGGCAATAACAGATTAATCAAAATGCCTGTATACACAAATGGAAGCTAGAAATGGTTCTATGAATAAACCTAATCATTAAGTCACTCAAATATATACAAATATAATACATTCACATACTTCCCAAGTTTTGAAGATAGGGTATCAATGTTGATGTTATGTGCCCCCTTTGACAACACTGCCTTATAGTGATGCCACGGAGACAATAAAATCTCATACTACCACCTTATCCCTATTTCACATTTTATTTGTCTTTTTAAGAATATTTCATTTTATAATGGCACTATAAAAAATCCAAGAATGCGCACATAGGGTGATATCTTCTTTGAAGAAGGATAAAAGGTTATATAAAGAGGCTGCTCACCTGATACAGTTGTGATGACCCACAACTGGTAATGATCGCTCAGATACAAGTAGCTGCTGCAGGACCATACTCTCCACAGATCCCTGTGGTATAATCAGCTCCCAGGACACAGTACCTCGAGGTCCGCGCTGCCACTTCAGAAAGGAACAAAAGAAGCCAGTACAAGGGAATGTCTGGATCAACGATTCTTCTTTATTATCCTACGCGTTTCAGAGTCATCTCCCAACTCCTTCATCAGGGAATTCATTCCCTGATGAAGGAGTTGGGAGATGACTCTGAAACGCGTAGGATAATAAAGAAGAATCGTTGATCCAGACATTCCCTTGTACTGGCTTCTTTTGTTCCTTTCTGAAGTGGCAGCGCGGACCTCGAGGCATTTTATAATGGCAAACTTTCAGCAGGTTTTTGCTATTTTTAATGTGAGAGCAGCATAACATAGGGCAGGAACGTCTTGACTCCAGGGATGTCACTTTTTAGGCTGTGTGCTGTTATTTCAATACAATCAATGTTTTTATTAATAGGATATTAACGCTAGAAGACTAGGTCTCATGGGCATGCCAGTCCAGCTAATCCGTGTAACCCCAACCCCACCACGAATCGGCAGCTTACTGACAATTTACAGTATACAAAGTAAGCTCCCAGTCAGGGGTGTGTGCTATGTTATACAGGGCTCAGCATTCTGAGTGCTGCTACATCTACAGCAGAGATAACAAGGAGTCCATCAAAACTGCACCAGCAGCCCAGGAAGCAACATCACTGGAATCGGGGTCTCTGTAACTATACATTATGCTGCTGTCAGATTACATAGCAAAATCCTGCTGACAGATTCCCTTTAAATGGATATCTGAAAATGAAAGATGCATCCCACCAGGAGAGTTACAGATTAATGTACCTATTGTCACTTGTCTTTTTAGGGTTGGATACAGCCAAAATAAAGCAAGCTGGTGTTATTGGAGGCCAGACAAGCACTCGCAGGATTGGGGATTACAAAGTCAAGTACAACTACAATGACATGGACTTGTTGAGGTGATGTTCATTATCTTGTATGAAGATCAAATACTGTCGTCTGGCATTACTGTTTTGTTAGAATTTTATTTCTTCCATATTACATAGTATTTTCTGAAATGTAATCTCACAGTGCTGATTTTATGTAAGTTTTTTTTTTATTATTATTTTGGACATTTATTTGTTTAATTACAAAAAAAATGAGTAAAAAAAAAAGCAATGCGTGTATGGTTCATTAAAAATGTTGGCCTGTTAAGCTTTTCTAGGTTGATGCTTCATTCTACATAGCTGATTGCACAATGATTGTGCTGTAATCGGCTTCTGATGTGAGACCCTTCACCAGATTTTTTACTGGTGTTGGGAGGGAATACCCTTGTCTATTAACGAGCAAACTCCTCCAATATCTATATCAGAAAATGTGAAAAAATAACAACCTTTAAAGGAACTCCAGTGAGGGAAAACTTTTAAGTACAGTTCCTGCCCTGCTACATTATGAAGCAGAGCCGTACACTGTAGTTCTAGGATCTATAGATCTCTTATTAATCGATAAAATCATACCTGCTCCTCTGCTCTGGCCCCCACCTCAGGGAACCCAGAATTTTCAGCCTGAGCGCTTCATGCTGTTGCTGAGAATAGATGGTGTTTCAGGGGCAGGGATCCTGGAAACTTCAGGATCATCCTTCATTCATGCCCCCTCACATTGCTGTATAGGGAGGGGATGTGGCCGCCGGCCCCATGCTCACACATATAATCCAGCCCCTGATATACTATCCTATGTGACAGGGGGGGGGTCCAGGCTTCAAATAGCAATTATGTCACCAAGCAGATATAAATACATGCTGTGATCCTCTGCTGTATGATGATGCAAAATGTGTACTGTTATTGTGGGGCTAAGAGCAGAGGCAAATCATTACATTGATCGATTCAACTCTGCATGGTCTCCCCTCCCCCATGGGAACATGGTATCTTCTTATCTCTCCATCTTTCAATGGATGATCATCATCACTCCTCACTGGAATGTTGGCTGATCCTGCAGCTCCCAGCATCCACGACCCTGACGCACCTCCTGTTCTCTGCTTTTGCATAAAGCTCTCAGGCTGAAGATTCTGGGTTCCCATGAGGTGGGGGCCAGAGCATAGGAGCAGGTATGATTTTATTGAATTATAAGAGATCTATAGATCCTACAACCACAGTGTACAGCTCTGCTTCATCATGTAGCAGGGCAGGAACTGTACTAAAATGTTTTCTCTCACTGGATCTGGGAACTTGCTATCTACCTTATGGAGAGAAGCTTTCTGCAACCATAAGAAGACAGTTTAGTGGGTGAGGAGATTGTAGCCACATCCCTCCTCTAGGAAATATGCAAATTTGCACTTCAGTAAGGAAGTGGAATAACTCCAGTGCCACCTTTTAAGCAGCTCCTCAAAGTCATAATCGCTTTCCAACAAGCTTTTAAATATGACTAAGGGATTTGTGCCAGATCAGAACCCCAAACTACAGATGCTGTGTTTCGGGGTAACTGCCCCTCATCAGTGTAGTGTGTGGGATATTCTGATTTACATCACTGATCTCAGGGAGATCAGTAAAGGAAAACACTGCGGGCAGCCGGCTAAAGCGCTCAAACACAGTGAAATCCATGATGCATTGCCCCCTGGAAATTTGAATATGCAAATGGAGTCCGTGGAGCCTCGATTAAGAGTCTCAAACACAGGACTAGCCATATATCCCTCCAGGGAAGGACCTAGCCCTGGGGTGGAATCCTTGCGGAGACCACCATAGCCACCATATTAAGTGGCCCTTTTAGTCAATATCCCACCCAGTTACGCGTTAAGGATATGACAAGGGGATTAACAGAGCCAGGTATCCATCCACAGACAGCTGTTTCGGGGTATTGCCCTTCATCAGTGTGGAGTAGGATTCTGGCTAGGTGGGAGCAATGCCTGGTAGACCAACATCACAAAGCACTCACTGATCTCAGGGAGATCAGTCAAGGAAAATACTGCGGGCAGCCGGCTAAAGCGCTCAAACACAGTGAAATCCATGATGCATTGCCCCCTGGATATTGCCCCCACACTGATGAGGGGCAATACCCGAAACAGCTGTCTGTGGATGGATACCTGGATCTGTTTATTCCCTTGTCATATCCTTAACTCATAACTGGGTGGGATATTGACTAAAAGGGCCACTTAATATGGTGGTCTCCGCAAGGATTCCACCCAGGGCTAGGTCCTTCCCTGGAGGGATATCTGGCTAGTTCCGTGTTTGAGACTCTTAATCGAGGCTCCACGGACTCCATTTGGATATTCTGATCTGGCTGTGTGAGTGGGCTAAGACAAGGTCTGGGAACTTGCTATCTACCTTATGGAGAGAAGCTTCCTGCAACCATAAGAAGACAGTTAAGTAGGTGAGGAGATTGTAGCCACATCCCCCCCTCTAGGAAATATGCAAATTTGCACTTCAGTAAGGAAGTGGAATAACTCCAGTGCCACCTTTAAGCAGCTCCTCAAAGTCATAATCGCTTTTTGTAAAACGATTATGACTTTGAGGAGCTGCTTAAAGGTGGCACTGGAGTTATTCCACTTCCTTACTGAAGTGCAAATTTGCATCTCTCACTGCAGTTATCCTTTAAATGTACTACTATTTGTACTTCACACAATAATAATTGAATGAAATGTGCTTTTGGCCATGTGCACACATTGAGAATTTGTTGAGTGTTTTACCTCCGTGTTAGCCTGAAAAATCTATGTAACTACTTATGTCCCAAAAATTTAAAAAAGTATCCTAGGAGTGACACCTTGTACATTACAGCTTGTACATTTTATCATGTGTACCACATTGGACGATGTACATGAAAAGTAATCCATGATCTTATAGTCCTGATTCATGTTGGGTATGTGGACTGTATTTGTTGGTGATATGTGGGTTCAGGTCCTGCATTTCTTACTGTTACGGGGGAATGTGCCGTTCTGTGATGGTGATATGAGGACACTTCTGGTGAGGAGATTCCTTAAATTGGGCAGCTGTTTGTAGGACACCAGTGGCAGTTCTGGGAATATTGATTTCAGTCTGTGGTCTCTGTGTTGGAGGTCAATGGCAATTTTCCTTAGGATGTTCATGTGTGTATTGTATGTGACCACAAGAGTTACCCTGTTGTTGTCCCCTTTCTGTTTTTAATCCAATAGACAGTGTGAGGTAGCGGCGGCACGGCGAAGACAAGGGATCCGGGCACCACGGGTCACTGCACACAGGTTTTATTCCACCAACAGAAGAGACAAAAAAAACAATAGTCCAAAAGAGCATTCCGGTCCCCTTCCTTCAGGGGCCGCTCCTCGCTGCTTCCAGCAACCTCACACAGAGAGGTTCAAACAGTACCTCTCACACTGCGGCTCTGCAGTGTCTCATCCACGCTCTCAGACCCATCTCATGGTCCTGCACCTTTGCAGGCTTGTGGAAGACTGGCTCTCCTCACAGGTGCAATCCAGTGAGTTTTGTAATCACTCCTTCACACAAACCTCAGCTTTCAGCAGCAGCAGTTAACCCCGTGTGTGCTGCTACCGAGCCAACCTGCACTTACCCTGTGCATGCTGCAGGGTTTAGCAATCCCACATTACCGCCGGTCACGTGAGTCATGCCAGCCACGTGCTATAGCGCCGGCATGTCTCCACATACCCCCCTCCTTGTTCAATCCTGTAGGGGGTGAACACAAGGCCATAACCCCGGGCCCTGCGTGCAGACCGCGTCACGGTGTGGAGAACCGGCTGAGCCAAGCAGGGGCACCCGGGGATACCAGCGGTGCCAGACCCCACGAGCAACCAACCCGTTCGGACCCCCGGCACCCACAAACCCCGGACGGGTACCAACAACAGAGGCCTGGGGCCCCACGAGCAACACGGGGTTTGCCCGCGGCACTGCTGCACCGCTCCGGACGGCGAGTCGGCGCACTGGGCTCTGCACCCGGGAATCAGTCACATTAAGTCCTCCGGGTATCCCGGCGGCGGGATTCTCGGGCTCTGGGCCCTTTCTGTCCTTCATCCGGGGGGCCATATACTCGTTCCACAACACCCGGAACAAGGGCATATCCCTCCCCAGCACAACATCATAAGGGAGATCCTTTACTACCCCCACGACATGTTGAACCCTCCTGGCTGGGGTAGCGAACGTGACACGCTTCGTCGGATACCTGCGATGATCCCCATGGACACTCATCACCCTGACCTTTCGGTCGGTGGGTTTGGTCCTGGAGACCAAGGAGGCACACACGAGGGTCACGTTGCTCCCTGAGTCCAGGAGAGCCGTCACTTCATGACCATTAAGCCGAACGCGGCACAGTACATTCCCAGTGTCCCTGGGGTCCGAGCGCCCTTTTCCGACGAGGTGGGTGAACATGGACCGCCTCCGGGAGTAGTCACAGTCCATGGGTTCCCCGTTGAGGGGACACTGTGCCATCATATGTCCAACCTCCTGACACCTCCTACATCGGGGTTGACCTCCATTATACCAGGGGCTGAACGGCGGCGGTCCGGAACGCCGCTTTGCTGCAGGGGGATGGCCGTTCTTGGCCTGAGCCGGGTGCTCGCTGACCCGGGGTCCGGATTGGGGGTCCCTGCTTTCTGGTGTGGTGGGCGCGGCCTTGCGGTTGGTTCGCAGTGTCCCCGTGTCCCTGATCAAGTCCTGTGTGGCCACATGGCGCTCCACCACATTCACCACCTGGTCTAGGGTACCCGGGTCACTGTGTCCCACCCACCGTTGTATGGGGATGGGCAGCGTACGCACGAAGCGATCCACCACCACCCGCTCTACCATCTATGCCGGACTCAGGGCTTCAGGCTGCAGCCATTTTTTAACCAGGTGCAACAAATCATAGGCCTGTGAGCGCACGGGTTTGCCTTCCTCGTAGGCCCATTGGCTCACCCGTTGGGCCCTCACATATGTATTGACCCCGGTACGGGCCAATATCTCCCCCTTCAGGGCTCCATAGTCCAGGGCATCCTCAGTACACAGATCTATGTATGCCTTTTGGGGATCACCAGTCAAATAGGGCGCCAGCACCTCGGCCCACTGGGCGACCGGCAGTCTCTCCCGTTCAGCCACCCGCTCAAACACGGCCAGGAATGCCTCCACATCATCCCCCGGGGTCATCTTTTGCAGCGCTTGTCTTACCGCTTTCCGGACACTGCCGTCGACACCTGGGCCTTGGGGCGGTTCCCACGGTCTGGCACGAACAGCCTCGGTCAACAGGGCCATCTGTTCCTGGTGTCTTTGTTCCTGCTGCTGCAGTGCTTGGAACTGCTGCTGCTGAGCCTGTACCAGGTGTTTGAGTACCTCCTCCATGCTGGTGGTGGGCTTGTACTGGAATTTAGCCACTTGGATCCTGGACATGCGCTGCCGGGCACCCCGCAAGAGACTGGCAGCTATAATGACTGCTGCTCCTCTCACTTAGCAGCCGCTCATTAACCTCATGAAACAGTCACTTTCACCAGCGGTTCCGGAAGGAAAGGCGACAGTAGCGCGGGCTTCACCAGGAATGAATGCTACACCTCACCGGGCCGGCAATGCCCGCATTCTCCACCATATGTGAGGTAGCGGCGGCACGGCGAAGACAAGGGATCCGGGCACCACGGGTCACTGCACACAGGTTTTATTCCACCAACAGAAGAGACAAAAAAAACAATAGTCCAAAAGAGCATTCCGGTCCCCTTCCTTCAGGGGCCGCTCCTCGCTGCTTCCAGCAACCTCACACAGAGAGGTTCAAACAGTACCTCTCACACTGCGGCTCTGCAGTGTCTCATCCACGCTCTCAGACCCATCTCATGGTCCTGCACCTTTGCAGGCTTGTGGAAGACTGGCTCTCCTCACAGGTGCAATCCAGTGAGTTTTGTAATCACTCCTTCACACAAACCTCAGCTTTCAGCAGCAGCAGTTAACCCCGTGTGTGCTGCTACCGAGCCAACCTGCACTTACCCTGTGCATGCTGCAGGGTTTAGCAATCCCACATTACCGCCGGTCACGTGAGTCATGCCAGCCACGTGCTATAGCGCCGGCATGTCTCACAACAGCTTCTTGGGATCCTTGTTGCTCTTCGGATCTGTTCATCTATTATAAGTACCTGGTATCCTTAAATCATCAAAAAAGCCATTACCACTGGAAAATAGCTTGCAATAAAAACCATGGAAAAAAAAACATATATTTTCCAAACTGTATAATATTAAAAAGTTGAGATATTTGGCAAATTATTGATCAATCTTTTCAGCCACCCTGCCATGTCAAGGCAATCTCATCAGGATGGGCCTACTCTATATATTTTTATTTTAGTTGTGCCATGCCACCTTCAACATATACATAAAGTGGACCATAAAAAACAGTATTTACCTGGTGCATCTCAGAGACCCGCTCCCATGGTGCCACACTAGTGCCAGATAATAAAGGCAACTCGGACCCACGCACCTCTAGCTGATGCCACATATACCTGGGCTTTTCAGAGTTAAGCCACACCGCACTATGAATAAAGGCAGGACAGACCCAAGGGAATGGAGCTTGATATAAACTGAGCCTGAGAGCAGGGTAAGATAACTGAATGTGCACAGTTACCAAAAATTGCCATCAACATTACAGATCGGAAAATAAGCAAAATCTGGTATGCAAGGCAGAGTGGGGGTCAGCCACAAAAATCAGCAAAATGCCAGCACCACCAGAAATCAGATTGCAATAAACACTGTGCAAATGCACATATTTCTTTCAAACTATATAGTATTATAAAATTGTATTCTTTGATATTAGATGGAATCCTAGTTGCAGGAATGTTTTTCTCAGTTGTAGTTTAGATCCTCTGTGTCTGAACAGATCTGAATGTACTTCAAAGGTTGACTGTATGTTACTGATTTTTGTTTGTTTGTCTTGGATAAAAGCTGTTCCATCTCAGGTATGCCGGCCTTCCTGTGGGTTTATGGTAAATAAATGTTTGTACAGTATTGTCTTTGATGTATATGGTCGCGTCCAGAAAATGTATTTCCAACTTTTGAAAAGTTGAGGGTAAGCTCGATGGTTGGGTGGAACTTGTTGAAGTTATTGTGGAAGGTAAGAAGATCATCTTTTGATGCCCTGCTAATAATCTGGACAGGCTCAGTGTAGCAGAAGTATGCAAGAGGTTTGAAAGTACAAGATGCTAAAAAGATCATCTAGTTTAGGCATGAATAAGTTAGCGTACTGTGGTGACACTCTGACAGTGCCCATACATTTTTGGTATTCATTATTCCTAAAGGAAAAAAGGTTTCTGCTCCACCACAACTATATTTGTAAGTCAAAAAGAGGAAAGGTATAATAGAAATATATGTCACCAATTCTGTATTTATTACTGACTCCTGGGTTTGCCTTACAAATACGGAGATAAAAAACTCACCAAATACTGAACATGTGCACGTGGCCTTACAAATACTGAGATAAATAATTCACCAAATACTGAACGTGTGCACGTGGCCTTACAAATACTGAGGTAAATAATTCACCAAATACTGAACGTGTGCACGTGGCCTTACTAATACTGAGGTAAAAACTCACCTAATACTGAACATGTGCACGTGGCCTTACAAATACGGAGATAAAAAACTCAGCAAATACTGAACATGTGCACGTGGCCTTACAATACTGAGGTAAAAACTCACCAAATACTGAACGTGTGCACATGGCCTTACAAATACTGAGGTAAAAGCTCCCCAAATACTGAACGTGTGCACGTGGCCTTACAAATACGGAGATAAAAAACTCACCAAATACTGAACATGTGCACATGGCCTTACAATACTGAGGTAAAAACTCACCAAATACTGAACATGTGCACGTGGCCTTACAATACTGAGGTAAAAACTCACCAAATACTGAACATGTGCACGTGGCCTTACAAATACGGAGATAAAAAACTCACCAAATACTGAACATGTGCACGTGGCCTTACAGATACTGAGGTAACAACTCCCCAAATACTGAACATGTGCACGTGGCCTTACAGATACTGAGGTAAAAACTCACCAAATACTGAACGTGTGCACATGGCCTTACAAATACTGAGGTAAAAACTCTCCAAATACTGAACGTGTGCACGTGGCCTTACAAATACTGAGGTAAAGACTCAACAAATACTGAACGTGTGCACGTGGTCTTACAAATACTGAGGTAAAAACTCACCTAATACTGAACATGTGCATATGGCTGTCCCATCAAGAGAATCCCTTGCCGTTCCACTTTATGCACAACATTGCACATAGGTCTATCTCTAAAGGGCCTGTCACACGCGTCAATATCGCCTGCACGATATCGGCTGCACGTGACGTGGCAGCGATATTGACGCGTGTGACATACTGAATCAACCAGCGATAAATCGCTGATTGATGATCGCCAGGTTTTAGAATCTGTCCTAAAACCTGGCGATTGTCGCCCGGTGGACACGCAGCATCGCTGTGTGTGACACCGGGAGTAGCGATATTCCAGCTCCCAGCGCCTCTCACAAGCGCTGGGAGCTGGTAACTAAGGTAAACTGCGGGTATCTAGGCAGCGCGCGCTGCCTAGATACCCGACGTGTACCTTAGTTACCAGCCTCCTCCGCTCCGCTGTCCCTGTGCCAGTGTGGCAGAGGAGAGGGGGTTAACCAGGGAAGCTTCCTGCTTCCCCCGGCTGAGCCCGCCCGTCCTCTCTCTGCTGCTGCTCCGGCTCACAGGGGCCCCGCTGGACGCAGGTTAGCCCTGCAGGGGGGTCCCCAGCCGCCCCCCATGTCCCTGTGCCAGTGTGGCAGAGGAGAGGGGGTTAACCAGGGAAGCTTCCTGCTTCCCCCTGCTGAGCCTGCCCCTCCTCTCTCTGCCGCTGGGCAGGCAAACCAGGGCCCCCCCTCAAAGGCTGCACCAGGGCCCCCGGGCAGCAAGGTCCGCCCCTGGCTCACCAGCTGGTATCTAAGGTACACAGCGGGTAACTAGGGTCCCTAGTTACCTGCTGTGTACCTTAGATACCAGCCGGTGAGCGGAGGAAGCTGGTAACTAAGGTACACGTCGGGTATCTAGGCAGCGCGCGCTGCCTAGATATCCGCAGTTTACCTTGGAGACCAGCCTGCTCCCGCTTCCAGCAGGCTGGCAGCGGGAGCAAGACATCGTGGAAACGATATTTAAATCGTTTCCACGATGTTTCTGGTCAATTGATCGCTGGTGAGTCTGTCTGTGTGACAGCTCACCAGCGATCAGCCGTCAATGTCGTCAGCGATCATCTCACTGACGACATTGACGCGTGTGACAGGCCCTTTAGCACCACTCCTTTTTTTGTTCAGGAGAAGGCTAAAGTTATTTTTGTTTGTACTACATTTAGGTGATGACTTTCTTTTGTGTTTTAGATAAGTATCTTACTGCATAAATTGTGTCTTACTCATGATAAAGGGGAATTGCCACCAAATCTTGGCTACATGTGAGAAGTCACATCACGCACGCAGAATACAGAAGCTGACATGTAGCTGTATGGGTGGGTAGAAGCAGCCAGGCTCCCCTGTCTTTCCCACTAGTTCCCCATGAGGCTTGTTGGTTCTTGTGGAACAGTTTTTCTCAGAGGCACCACAGCATTTTGGAGTTGGACTCTGAGATACTTATGTTTGATGCATGGTGCCCGATCCATGGGATCCACAAGCATCATGTATGAGTTGTCAAGTTCACTTTTAGTAAATTATAAGAGCAGTTACTTTTTTACCACAAGTATTTGCATATCGAATAACTTGCCTATTTTTAATAAAGCATGTTAAAGCCAGTTCTATTGTTATTATCAATGTGCAGTTCTGCACCTCCCCCTTCCAATCCAGCCATCATTTTATGCCTTGATTAAAGGCAGTTACTGCATACCCCCTGCAGCCAATCAGTGTGTGAGATGCCATGTACTGTACTACTAGCAAAAATACAGAGGCAGGAGCCATGATGCCAGTTGTAATGTATGCCCTACTCAGGTCAGCCACTGATTGGATGCAGTGGTCACATGCAGACTTCATGCAAACAAGGTACAGAAGGCGTAAGTGCTGGATTTTCATAGTATTGTTTGGATAGCTAGTGTGTTTATTTTTTTGCTTTTTTCACATTCTCAACCATAGCGCCTCTAGTATGCCCTGACAGGGTACTATTAGAACTTAAAGAGAACCAGTTACTGCTTTCCAAACTGAAATCACCACTGAGTGCAGCGTGTCTGCTGCATTCAGGGAAGGGGTCTCCCATGTTTCCACCCCCCCTGTAAGCTGTAAAAAACACTTTATAAAGTGTAGCGATAACGAGTCCGGAGGGACTTACAGATTATGGAGTCATCACTTTTCACGGAGGTCCTCCCCACCCCCTGCTTCTCTGTGCTGTCCCCTGCCACTTTGTGCCCCTTCTTGCCTGCTTCGCAAAGCGAGGAATTGTTACAAGCGATTTGCTTTGCCGGCGGCTGAAACGCCTCCTGCCCGTGATGTCAGCACTGGAGCCCGCCCCGCTGTATGCATACAGTATAATCCGTAGCAGGGCGGGCTACGGCACTGATGTTACGGGCAGAAGGTGTTTCAGCCGCCGGCAAAGCAAACCGCTCCTAACAATTCTTCCCTCTGCAAGGCAGGCAGGCAAGCAGGCAGCACAGAGAGGCAGGGGGGCAGCACAGAGAGGCAGTTGCCGGTTATTTTTTACAGTCCCATTGTATGAGTGCCTATCTGTGTTACTCTTTGTATATATATGGTGCAATTTGATTTTTTCAATATGAAAACAAATTCTTTTAATGAAAATTAGTTTTTTAAACAATAAAGAGAAGATTTTTTTTTTTTTTTGCCTATAGAAAATTTTGTGTGCATTTTTTTATTTTCAGCTCCAATAGTACTTGATATTTTATGTGGTGAAGCACAAAAATGTTTTGGACATTAATGTGTATTGTTTTTTACATAGCTTGCTTTTTTAATTTGTTTCTCAAATTTCATGTATTAAATATTTTATTCATTTATGCAACAGAAAAAGTTCAGTGTGACTAATTTGCAAATATGGATGTAATCTGGAAAGCTATAAATCCTTTGTCTTGAACTCCTGAAATTTCAGAGGAGAGCAAGAGAAGTCGCACTCACCACAAGCAATTTCAGTAAATTAATAATAATCTACATAATAGCCCTATCCCATTTGCAAGTCATTTATATAGCATCACCTTTAGGAGGGGAGCAGCTCACACAAAGTCTGGGACTTTGACCGCTGCGGAGGCAGACCCAGCGAGGAATTGTTACAAGCGATTTGCTTTGCCGGCGGCTGAAACGCCTCCTGCCCTTGATGTCAGCACTGGAGCCCGCCCCGCTGTATGCATACAGTATAATCCGTAGCAGGGCGGGCTACGGCACTGATGTTACGGGCAGAAAGTGTTTCAGCCGCCGGCAAAGCAAACCGCTCCTAACAATTCTTCCCTCTGCGAGGCAGGAAAGGAGGCGGCACAGAGACTCACCACAAGCAATTTCAGTAAATTAATAATAATCTACATAATAGCCCTATCCCATTTGCAAGTCATTTATATAGCATCACCTATAGGAGGGGGAGCAGCTCACACAAAGTCTGGGACTTTGACCGCTGCGCAGGCAGACCCAGATGTGTGCTGATTGACCAGGATGCAGGAAAGAAAGTCTTTCCAGGCACATGTGTTTGACCACCATAAACTAACATGGCCGCCATAGTGGCACACCTGCTCATGCCCAGTAGTGCTCCAGGTGTAGCAGTGGTCCTATTGGCCCCCCCGCTCATTACATCAGTAGGCTGATATCATGTTTGAGCCTGGAATATATAGGCAGCTTCCAGGTTAGCGGGCATGACAGCCTTCATTCCTGGACATGTCCATCTTTATTGGCAGGCGTGTTGACCATTACTCCTGTTCACTATATTCATGCAAGGGGGCTTTGACCCTCCCTGCACCCCACCCCTGCCTAATCTATAATCGCACGCGTTCTACAATCTCCCGATGCCATAGAATCAGGACCCTATATTTCATATCATATATCATGCAGTCATAGACGCTTAGGAAATATCCGATTAGTGATTTAATTTTAATCCAGCATGGTGATCTTACTTTACTGTGTGATACTGTTGTTTAAATATAATGAATGAATGAATAATATTAGAATCTGAGAGTCCTCAGTGGATGATACCTTTTAATGGCTAACTGACAAGATAGTAAACATAGCAAGCTTTTGGGACACTGTGGCCCCTTCGTCAGGCAGATAATGACACCGATTCTGAAGATACATACATATATACATAAGCAAATGAAAAAATAAGTCTTAGATGTTCTAGTAAATGCGACAGGTGACGTATAGCAGAGTCAGGAAGAGAAGGGCTGGGGAATTGAAACTAAAAGTCTAAGATAAGCAGAATAAATTGTATAATGCTTATATGGTAGTGGTCTGTGGAGACCTGAAAATACTTAAATGAGTTGAGGAAAGCAATAAAAGGAAGCGAGGGTGTTCACATAAGAAGTGTCAAAAGTTCATTGCCCTCAAAATGGAGTCTGTTGGAAGATGTGATCTCCCCAAATGTTTTTTCAATTTATTTAAAAACGCATGAATCTGTGATGTCCCCAAATGTCCATTCATGTTATATAAAAAGCCATGAATCCCATGTTAAACATTTAATCCTGTTTTGAATGCGTCAAAGGTCGTTATCAATTTGTGTTCCCAAATTCTTCTCTCTGAGATTTGAAGTTGCTTTTTAAAATGAGCAGTCCCATATCGGTTTCACTGTGGTCAGAGCTGGAAAAATGTTTTGCTACAGGTAGATCCATACGCTTTTCTTTTAATGAGTGGCGATGAGAATTCATTCATGTCCTGAATTTTTGCCCTGTCTCACCTATGTACATGCCACCTGTTGGACATTTGGTACATATAATTAAATACAACACATTGCTTGTGGTGCAACTAAAGCTACTTGGGATCTTGTAGTCCTGATCTGTCCCAGAATCTGTATCATTATCTGCCTGATAAAGGGGCCTAAGTGTCCCAAAACCTTGCTATGTTTACTATCTTTTCAGTTAGCCATTAAAAGGTATCAACCACTGAGGACTCTCAGCTTCTAATATTTTTCTATCTACTGGCTAACACGGTACAAACAATTTACCTTATCTGAATGAATGAATGAATGAATGCATTTTCATGATCTTCTACAAGTATCATGCTGAGGACCGCAAGACATGACTATTATCTGGATATATTTTGATTCTATTTCTTTCCTTGTAATTGAGTGTAGTGGTAGTGGAAGCTTTTTTTCCTTTGGTCCTTGGGATCTTAATTGAACTCTGAGAAATCTTCCCTATAATAGAAAGTAAACTGAATTGAAGATACTTCTGTCCTGGACACTGCTGTATTATCGCTGAGTTCACTGTGTATGGGATTAAAGTGCAAGTTACAGCTGAGCACTAAAACTACTTGTCCTATTTTGCTATAGTTCTTTGTTGGGTTTCATGTAAAGTTTTTTTAATTTATTTTATTCACTTCATTGCTTCAATTGCTTGTTGTGCTTTTGTTCTCAGTGTAGCCAAATCTAAGCCCATCACAGCGGAGCCAGAAATCCATGGGTGCCAGCCGCTGGACGGCGTAACCGGCTTCCTGGTGCTGATGTCAGAAGGGCTGTACAAAGCTCTAGATGCTGCTCATGGACCTGGACAAGCAAATCAGGTGTTGTAGATACTTTTACTTTCTACCTGTCTTTTCTTAAATATAATAAATAGTATATTTTATTCTTTACAATCACTATTTTCTAATTTCTATCTAAAGGAGATTGCAGCAATGATTGCTACAGAGTTTGCTAAGCAAGTGTCTCTGGATGACGTTGCCCAAGCAGTGGTGGAAAGAGTCAAGCGGATTCATAACAGCACTTTTGTCAGTGGTGGTGAGCGTGCCAAATTCTGTACCAAATATGAGGACATGACCCTGCTTGTTCGCAACCTGGGATACCCTTTGGAAGAGACTAATCAGACTACTCTTACACCCACACAGGGTTTGTGACCTTTTCTTTTCACACACAGTATACGTTTGCCTCTTAACTATCCATTTTCTGTCTCTATAGCTCAAAAAAAGACTTCTATATTTTAGGTGGTCGTGTATACCCCGTGTCGGTGCCATATTCCAATGCCCAGAACACTAGTAAAACCAGTGTCACGTTGTCGCTGGTTATGCCATCACAGGGAACAATGGTGAATGGTACTCACAGCAGTTCAACACTGGATGGAACCACTCCAACACTGTAAATATCACTGAGACATGACTAATATATCAAAGTACTTTCTTTATAAGGGTTATGTGACCTATACTAAAATGTTTCAAAACTCTGTAAATGACTAAGCATAACGGAAAGTAATGTAATGTACCGGACTCATTTAATGACATGATGCACATTAGACGAGCCCCTGCGGTCACGTTAGACGGGCCCCTGCGGTCACGTTAGACGGGCCCCTGCGGTCACGCTAGACGGGCCCCTGCGGTCACGTTAGACGGGCCCCTGCGGTCACGTTAGACGGGCCCCTGCGGTCACGTTAGACGGGCCCCTGCGGTCACGTTAGACGGGCCCCTGCGGTCACGTTAGACGGGCCCCTGCGGTCACGTTAGATGGGCCCCTGCGGCCACGTTAGACGGGCCCCTGCGGCCACGTTAGACAAGATATTGCTCATGCAGATAAGACCACGGCAAAGTCATGGCCTTGGTTTCAGGTACTAAAAGAGGAGTTTGTAACTTATCACGTTATGGAACATTTTGCGAAAATCATTTTGCGAAAAACATTTTTTTGTGTAGATAAAAGTATAGAGTTTTCAGGAAATCCCTTGAAAAAATGAGAAAGAGGAAAATAATGTCATCACTGCAGTGTGTATGAGCTGCTTGCAATGTACTGTGGGACCAGAAGTATTTGGTGGTTTTCAGAATTTTTACAATTCTATCTCTGTACATCATGCTGAACTGGAGAAAAAAAAAAGCATTGTGTTGATAGGTATGTTTTAATGTCAACTTTTCAATCACCAGTCTTGATCTGCTCTTTTTATTTAAAAAAAAAAAAGCGGGCTGCGTAAGGCCCCTTTCACATCAGCGTTTTTTTCAAATCGCGGCATATGCGGTGAAAAAACCGCATCTGCCGCGATTACCACATACCGGCTGCACTTGCGGCACGGTTGCGGCAAGCCCCATACAATGTATAGGCGGGCTTGCGGCAGGTGCGGCAAGTGCAGTTTTGGCACTTGCGGCAGGTGCGGCCGCGAAAAAAACCGCGGTTTTTTCACCGCATATGCAGCGATTTGAAAATACCGTGAAAGGGCCCTTAGACTAGTAATTTTTATGAATTGTAAGCTCGTAAGCAAAAGTGGTCAGAAAAGTCCTTAAAAGACCTGACTCTCCAAGAGTTCAGATATACAGAGCGGATCCCACAACTCCCTGCGACGCTATTTGCACTAACCCAGCATTGCTGCAGACTGTACTAAGCAGATACCGAATGGTGACCTCATTTGAGCTGGTTACTTTCAGTAGCTCAGTGTACGCTTTGAGTCCTTTGTGGGAAAAACGCAATACAAATGTTTGCTGTTTTTGGTGTAGTAAAGCACAAGGCAGTGCTGGGTTAGTGCTAAAAAACAGATATCAAGATAATAGGCTTTTGCTTATGAGTTTTATTTGAAAAAC
The DNA here is from genome assembly GCA_033576535.1 of Allobates femoralis. Classification (NCBI taxonomy): domain Eukaryota; kingdom Metazoa; phylum Chordata; class Amphibia; order Anura; family Aromobatidae; genus Allobates; species Allobates femoralis. The sequence goes on from JARQOC010000007.1 coordinate 44,368,784, forward strand.
TACTACATTTCATAAATAAAAAGGGTTTTAATTTAATAGTAATCTGCCACCAAGTTTTTCTCCTCATCTGAGAGCAGCATGATGTAGCAAAATAGACCCTGATTCCAATAATGATGTACGGTAGTTTACTGTGTGCAGCAGTTGTGATAAAGTCACTGTTTTTAGATGTAACAGAGCTCGGACCGCTGTCCCCACCCACACCACAGCTCTCTGTGTAGTCTGTATATTCACAGTAAGGCCATGTCCAGACACATTGGTTTTTCCATTGGTCAAAATGCAGCAAAACCTTACGGGATTTTGGTTTATCCTGTTTTCTTGGCAGGAGATTTGCTGCGTTTTTTACTATGGATTTGCTGTGTTTTTTTTTTTTTTTTGCTACGTTATTGATGCAGATTTGCCATAGAACACTGTAAAAACGGAAAAAATAATTGACATACTCGTTCTTTCCAAAGCGCAGCAAAACCTGGGATGTTGATACTTTCTTCAATGAAATGTGAGTGGACAGCTTTTCCCTGAATCACATAGGTTTTGCTGGGAAACAAAAACACAGGTGTGAACATAGCCTAAGATGCTAATCAGTGCTTGGGGTGTGGATGGACCATGATGCACATGGGCACCTATTCTGGGCAATGATGATCCCCTGCTGATAAAGCACTCATATTGAAAGAACAGCACACAGCCTTATAAGTGACACATACAGCCTGTACCTGCCTCTGGTGTATACAGCCTGTACCTGCCTCTGGTGTATACAGCCTGTACCTGCCTCTGGTGTATATAGCTCGTACCTGCCTCTGGTGTATATAGCTCGTACCTGCCTCTGGTGTATACAGCCCGTACCTGCCTCTGGTGTATACATAAATCAAAAGGAGAAAACATGTGGAGCTATAAATGCATCAAGGTTTATAGTAAAAATTATATCTTTATTAAGAGACAAACTATGAACACAAGTAGTGTAGAAATTCTGGTACAATCTTTACAGGTACATAGCACAAAATCCATATACAATAAATGGATGCACATTAACATTTCATCATATTGCACAACCATAGGATAAATTACAAAAAGCTATCTGACAAAATTAGTCAGGAAAGGTATATAGCATATTGAGACAGCCATGGTAATCCAAGTATAGATTGGCAGCTCAAGGGTAAAGTATTGCAACATCCCATAAAGTGCACAAAGGTAAATACATTGAAAGTGCAATCACATATAATGAATAAGGTACCAGTGCAGGATGAAGAGAATCAATCCCTCCATATCAGACTCCTTACGTACGTTTCGCTTGCTTAAATAGGCATATGCTTCATCATGAGGAGTGCTAATGCATAATACATGGCAGAATTTATACTCGCAAACACATGCGGTCACATGCTTCTTTCAGCCAAACAGACCGCTGGAGGCGGCGCATGCGCAGTTGGCGCCTACAACCGGTGATGTCACTTCCGGCGCAACGCCCGACTTATCACAATGCGCCCGGCTGTCGCCATGGCAGCATATAAACAAGCCGAGCGCCGGAATGCGCCTTAGTGACAGACCAGCAGGGGGAGCAGACCACGCATGCGCACACGGTCTGATGGTGTGCACATTACCTAGCCTGATAAAAAGCACCACATATGGCAATATTATAGGATAAAAATAATCCATAGGGTTCTTGTTATCTCCATTGTTCCAAGAATGGTGGTTATTCAAGCCCAGTAAAAGATGGTAAGGACATTTCTTGCAGAGTGACCACTCAGCATATATAATGTATTATGGAGTATATCCGCTGTTAATACAAATAAAAAACATAAATTTAAAAACCACCTCACAGGTGAAACATATCACAATAGTTTGATAGTGAGGAATAGAGTAAAAAGATAGAAAGAGAAGAAGAAAAGAAAAAAAAAGAGTCCTTTTATATAATACGCAAAAGGACACAAACATCCTGAATAGCTTGGGCAAATGATCCCAGTGGCACTCAAAATTGTACCTGTAAAGATTGCACCAGAATTTCTACACTACTTGTGTTCATAGTTTGTCTCTTAATAAAGATATAATTTTTACTATAAACCTTGATGCATTTATAGCTCCACATGTTTTCTCCTTTTGATTATTGATACTGTAAGTGTTGAGCTGCACAGCTGACCAGGTATATCCTGGGAGCTGTATGAATGTAACCATATGGAATATTTATATATACTCTGGTGTATACAGCCCTTACCTGCCTCTGGTGTACGCAGGCAGCCTGTACCTGCCTCTAGTGTACGCAGCCTGTGCCTGCCTCTGGTGTACGCAGCCTGTGCCTGCCTCTGGTGTACGCAGCCTGTGCCTGCCTCTGGTGTACGCAGCCTGTGCCTGCCTCTGGTGTACGCAGCCTGTGTCTGCCTCTGGTGTACGCAGCCTGTGCCTGCCTCTGGTGTACGCAGCCTGTGCCTGCCTCTGGTGTACGCAGCCTGTGCCTGCCTCTGGTGTACGCAGCCTGTGCCTGCCTCTGGTGTACGCAGCCTGTGCCTGCCTATATTTATATATGGAATGCATACAGTAGATCAAAAAATAGCAGAAAGGATGTTTTTCTGCTTCACGTTTCCCCAAAAAATGCAGCCAGAGCATTGTATCTCACCCGTAATGATACCATTGAAAACCACAGCTAATCACACAAATAACAAACTCACACAGATCTCCCTCGATGTAAAATGAATGGAGTCATTCACAACTACAACTTGTCAGCAAAAAAAACAAGCCCTCATACAGTTACATTAATGGAATAAGATATGGAGAGGAGAGAAGGAAGGCACACAAGCAAAAACTGTGCAATAAGGGGTTTATATTGAGATTCTAGCACACACTGTATGGTATGACCCCAGGATGAGCTGGTCACATTTGATCTACTTAGTATGGTATGATCCCAGGATGAGCTGGTCACATTTGATCTACTTAGTATGATATGATCCCAGGATGAGCTGGTCACATTTGTTCTACTTAATCTATGTCTTTGTATTGAGGTCCATTGTGGAATCGACTCATATATGACAATATCCTCCAGCCTTGCTAATTTCCTCTGTTTCTTTCTGGTTTTCTCCAGGCAGTCTCCTAGTGCGACGCTCCAGTCCACTAACACTCACACCCAGAGCAGCAGCTCCAGCTCGGACGGCGGCCTCTTCCGCACTCGCCCATCACCATCTCTTCAGCCAGACGAGGACGGTCGGGTGGAGCCCTATGTGGATTTCACTGAATTTTACCGACTCTGGAGCATGGAACATAGTGATCCCACAGCATTAATTACTGCTCAGTGATCCCGATATTAAACTGTGCTCTTCTAGTCTCTTGATCAACATTTACAAAATTGGTCTCCAAAAAACAAACCAAAATCTGGAGGTGGTATCCACTCTGACAGGTGTCTAGATGAGACGGTCACTGACAGTGGAGCCCAATGTGTTTTTTTGTACATGTTTATTTCTGCTGTCTTCCCTGAACCCAGAGCCCCTCAGCAGTACCTCCTCTATAAATAGGAATGACGTGTTATTGTACATACACATCTCCAGAGTTCATGATCACCCATGATGTATCATTCCTAAATTAGAAAAACCTCAGTATATTGCTCTATAAACTAGGGCTTTTCCTTCAGAAGACAGAATTCTCCTCCAGTAATGATGCATTCCACTGAAATCAGATGAGATCTACTCTTGTTTTCTTTGGTTAGATCATTCAAAGGCTGCAGCTCAATATAAAAATAAAAAATCATAATGCTGAAAAAGTTTTTTTTAGCATTATGAATTCTGACTGCTTATAATGAAATATTTAACTGTGAAAACGTCAAATGTTACTTCATACTGGGATAGTATTACTTGGAAGATGTCAACTAAATTACAATTGCAGTGAGTTGTTTTATTTTACCACACATTCCTTATAAATATGCTGACCAGAGTAAAATGGCTTGTTAACATCAAGCCCCCAGGGCACACACTAGCCTTCCTATATACTCCTGTGTCTTACTGTTGGCACAGGTATGTGTATAAAGTGGGCACTGCATCAAATGAGGAATTAGAGTACTAGTCAATGTACATAACAAGCAGCAGCCAAAGAGAGCATTAAATAAAAACTATACAAAGCTTTATTTACATAGAAATCCACAAATCAGGACATAAACATCTAAGAATTCAAATTAAGTTTTATTTACAGAAACCTCTAGAAACCGAAAACTGTTCAGAGGCAATGGGCTAAATGACTACCCCACATGGATAGTAACAGACTAAAGTATTGGTGGCTCAGACCATGAGACTACTTTACTCCAAGCCATTCATGTGATAAGTCCATACGCAGTGTCCATAGAAAAAAAGAATATACAGGCCCTGTCTAGTGATGAGTGAGCACTACCGTGCTTGAAATGAGCAGTCAGACACTCGGATGGGCGCAACTCATGTACCGAGTATAATCGAAGTCAATGAGGAATTCAAGCATTTTCCCAAATTCCCCATTGACTTCCATTATGGTACACAAGTTTAGTCCATCCGAGAATTTCGCTACTTGTTATGAGTACATGGTAGTGCTTGCTCATCATTAGACATGTCCAAGCCTTCAAAATGAATCTATGGGGGACTGCTACCCATGGCTCACCAACATGCCTTTATTTTGGAGGTCTGGACATGACCTTGTTATTTATTCATCTATGGACACTTTGTTGTATCGCTGCTGTGGTAGTTATGCTGTGATCTCCTCTACTATTGGTGTACATTGCTTAAATAATGCTTTATTAGTTACATTATGGCATAAATTTACTAACCTTGGTGCAAACTGCATAACACAGCGCTGCATAGGGACGTATAGTCTGAGCACCCATCTTTTGGTCCTTTTCTCTGTATGTGGGGTGGTCTTCTAGACCTATTGCAGGCTAAGACCTCATCATATGTGGACGGTTCTAATTGTTTTTAGATGTTGGTATAAATTAGGTTTTGTGTTTTTACTGGATGTGCAGCCTTCCTCTGTATGCTTTGTTATCTTTGCCTTACAGATGTTATGCATAGCTGATAGTTGATGTTTTTTTTTTACTATCATTTTCTGAACTTTTAGGTATGATCACAAATGAAGGATTCTGTAGCAGTCTTTATGCAGAAGACTTAATATACAAGTAAATGCAGTTTTGAAAAGTCCCTTTAGACTGATGTTCAATACAATGGATTATCAGAAAATGACCCATTGGTCTCCATGTTTTTTTCAAGTTGAATGTATTTTTTTTTTCATTTACTATTTTTTATTATTTCAAATAATTTTGTATTTAAAGGAAAACAAGTCTTGCAATTTTTACTCTGACCATTAAGCTTAATACTAGACATATACTTCTTGTCAGTCTCGTCCCCCTCCTCATCATCCTTATCCTCACAGACAGGTTTACCAACAACACCCCTATATTCAATAAATAACAAGGGATCTACCATTCACAATAGGTGACTGACAGCTCACCTCATCCTCCTTGCTTCATCTTTGCCTAAATAATACATCTACTTGTATAAAAATGAGTCTAAGCCAGAATATTGCTGCCTGAGTTCTTGTGAAAAGAGGGAGTATTAGACCTAGTAGCCAGTGCGAAAGTGGAAAATTTGTCATGTTTTCTTTGTTTTCTAACATAGTGATTTGGACTGTTATAAAAACCTTAGGCCTTTTTCTGATGGGACTCTCTTTACATACTTGCACTGAGCCCACGCCTGTTTGTTGTCTTTTTTTCTGCTTAATGATTTCAGTTTGGCAAATATGTGGATAATTACATATGATTGTTTTACCCTATAAGGCACTTTAAATCTCTTTCCTTAGAACCAGTTCTTGTAAATGTTCTTTAAAGCTACAGTATTCAGGAGCATGCAAAACCAAGAGCAATAACTGCATTTTTTGCACCATATTTTTTAGTGTAGTGGATCCATTCACCTGAAGCTGCACCAAAGTTTTAAAATTACCTGTATTTAAATGGAATCGCTCACCAGCTTTTTGCTTCTCAGCTGGATTCACCATAATGTCAAGGCAGACACCCCGATTTTAGCAATGTCACTTACTGGGCTGCTTTGCTGTCACCTAGCAGTTCTCTGAATGCAGAGCTGTATAACCCAGCCCGCACCAATGATTGGCCGCTTTCTGCCCATGTGCAGTGTACACTGCTGCCAATCATTGGTGAGGTTGAGGTATACAGAACTCATGAATATGGCGGACTATCTGGCAGCATGTTTACTAGTCCTCTAGTGGTAATCTCCAGCTGATAAAATGGGGATTTTATCAAAACTACACCATGCTGCCCACTAAGTGATGCCTCACTGGAATCAGGGTCTCTTCCCCTACATAATGCTGCTGTCAGGTTAGGTGGCACAAACCTAGTGACAGATTTTTTTTTAAGCTTTGAGAACACTACTCTGAAAGAAAATTTCTGCCCAGCCATTAACAATTTTTTTTTAAATATCACCGAATGTTATGAAATTAAAAAATAAGTCTTGTTCTACTTTCCATACTCCCTTGCAGCGTTGGTTCTGACACTATATGGGACCACTGCCAATCTCTAGTTTCACAGAACCATGTGATCTCTGCAGCTAATCACTAACTGGCTGCAGCAGACAGGTGACTAGATGGCCCTTGAAGTTTATGTACTTCCCTGCAATTGATCATGGCATATCATGAGCTGCTCTTAATACAGGTACAGGGATCTGCTGGTATCTGGGAAGCTTGAGGAGCAGGTAATCGGTAATGTCAGTTTATTTTGTTTCTTTTTAACATCCTGAGCTGTTTTCAGATTTAGTCTAATGGACCTGGGTTTGTCAAACACATCTCCAGTCTCTTCACATCTTTTTTTAATTCTTTGTCCTTAACGCTGAGACACATTGAAGGTGCCAGCCACCTCTGCAGTGGATGTGGTCTTCAGCCTCTTGATAATCAAGGCTTTGGTCGCAGGGTGGATTTTTGGCATGTTGTGATGGCGGGTTTACACGTTGCGATATCGTAGTACAATTTCAATGAAAAGTCACGTGGTTCGATCGTTGGACCCGAGATCGTTCCTGCGTTGTATGGTGTGAACGTCCAATACGATGCAGGAACGATGTCAATGCGATATCGGGGATTGAATGAGCGTGCTATTCAATGCCCCGATATTGAAGGGAGATTGGAGTCGGATCGTGCTGTGTAAACGCACAACTACGATGCGATTTGAAACGTCACCCATTCACTCCCATGTTAAAGGATCGTTCCTGGGTTGGGGGCGTAGACATCGCACGGACGTTGGATTCCGATATCGCAGCGTATAAACATCCAATGCGATGCGGGAGAAACGTGCACTAATTGCGCGCTCCCGCGCCATTGAGTTGCGATATCGCAACGATATTGAAGCGTGTAAACCCACCATCAGAGCTTAAGTTGCAGTTCAAGTTAAGGGCTGAGGTGCTTGGTTTCTTTCTATACACACCCACTAATTAACCGATCATTTACTGAGCACAGGTGAGGATGTAAACTGGGATTGGGTGCATTATATGACCAGGCGACAAAACTTTTGTCTTGCCAAAATCTGACCATTCTGTGTTCATTAAATGATCAATATTTCAGCATTGGTACCAATTTATTTTCTTAACCTAAACCACATTTGGGAGGGTTTCAGCTTTCAAAAGAGTAATCTATAAAACCAATGGATGAATTTAACGTGAAGTTATTAGCTTTCATTTACATAACATGAATAAGCAACACAACTTTTGTCAGGGACTATATGTACCTATATTTTATTAAAATGTCTTCCAGTAATCGCTTAGGGTGCCTTCACACTGCGGCAGCGTCCGGTCCGGGGCTGTCAGGATTGACAGCCTGGACCGGAGTTTTGCTGCATAGGATAGTATCGGGCTGCACGGAGCTGGATCGCGGCGGGTGTTAATTATCTGCTATCCGGCTGCTGTGTCGCCGGATGAATCCTGCAGAAGTGGGGATTTGTCTGCCGATTCCAAAAACGGTGCATGCACCGTTTTTGGAATCGGCAGACAATTCCCCACTTCTGCAGGATTCATCCGGCGACACAGCAGCCGGATAGCAGATAATTAACACCCGCCGCGATCCAGCTCCGTGCAGCCCGATACTATCCTATGCAGCAAAACTCCGGTCCAGGCTGTCAATCCTGACAGCCCCGGACCGGACGCTGCCGCAGTGTGAACCCAGCCTTAGAAACCATTTAGTAAACTTTAAATTTTTTGTCTGAAATGAGAAGTGATCTGTTGTTTTTATTGATTTATTCACTTGTATGCTTCACCCTCCATTGCCTTCAATATGTGGAGAGACTTGAATTACTTCAGCCCTTTACATACTCTGCTAACAGTTATTACTAAAATATCTTGAACATCTTACAAAACCAGGAAGTTATACACTGTCTATGGATCTTAGGCGAGTCCAGACAGCTGTATTTCAGTCTTTATATGGACCGCAGTGCATGGCCTGATAGTGGTCTCACAACCAGAACTTATAGCCTTATATATGCACATGAGGCTGTAAGTCCAGATCACAATTTAGACTGACCGAGGGTCTCGCTACCCAAATTCACAGCGTCATATATGTCTGAGGCTGTAGCAGACCTTTTGTCACTCTTGTGTGTTGCAGTCTATATGTTGACTTTGAAGTACGCCTATCTGAACCCAGCCTAAGGGAAACTTGTTAGCTAGTAAATTCCTGTGATTACAAGAATCTCTGTACTTTCTTACATTGGGTTCACAAAATGTTTTCTCCACACATCAGTGGCTCCATCAGGACGTCCATCTAAAGCTCCAAAAAAGGAGGTCAGGCTTATCTGCTGATGGGGCCATTAACCTTAATGAAGCAAATGGAGTCACTTTGTGCTCTGATCTCATTTTTTGCAATATCCACCATTTTGAGGAAGGCACAAAAGTATAGCCGCTGAAGTTTTGTGCCAACCTCAAAAAGGTGAATACTGCAAAAAACAGAGCGTAAAGTGACTGTCTGCTTCATTAAAGTCAATGACCCCATCAGCAGATTAGCCTAAATTCCAGTTTGCAGAAAGATCCACTGACGTGTGACAAAAATCTGTTGTGAATCCGGCTTTAAGCACAAAGTCTGTGCAATGTATTGGTAAAATGGGAAGGTGGTGATGTCTGCAGCACAAACCAGCAATCCTTACTGGGAGGGAAAGTCCACAAAGGTACTGCACATGTGAATCGAGGAGCACTGAGAAGCTTTCACATTTCACTTGAGTTATGCTTTAATATTAATTATTAATTAATATTATTGCTAGGAATCTGGACAGTTGAGTACGCAAAAAACTGAGTACAAACAATGTTTAATTTCTGGATTTAAAATACATCCTTCAACATAATTAGCCCCAAAAACTAGCTGACGTTTAGTGGAAAGCTATATGGATTTATTACATATGTATATATGTGCATACTATAAAACATGATGTCCTTTTTTCGTGTTTCCTTTGTTCATATTTGTATTGTAAACACAGAATAAACATAACCGCTATTTTTAATATAGTTTTATGTTGCCTGGCTTGTTCTTTGGGTCGTACACAGTGTGATGATTTTTTATAATAAAATAACCTTGTTTTCCCTATCGAGCACAGAGTTGGGTTGCCCATGCCATGGCTCTTGAAACATTCTGACGTACAGGAATAGAGCTGTTTTAGACATTACTCTTCACTAACAATATTGTCTATAGAGGAGAACCAGTTTGTGTTGCTGATTCATATGGCAGTTCATGGTACATCCATGTAACAGGCTTGGCATAAGGATAGCTATTGTTTTATATAACCAGTGGCCAACATATTGGTTATTGTCTTGGTAGGCATCATGCTAGAACTACCAAGATGTGTGCCACTAGGTATGGAGAACAAATGGCGTCTTTGACTATCTTTGTACCAAACTTTTCCCATAATCCATATTTCAGTGAAGATGGTGTGTACAATCGTGGCCAAAAGTTTTGGGACAGCACAAAATTTTACAAATTTAAATTTTCACAAAGTATGCTGCTTGTGTTTTTAGATCTTTTAATCAGATGGTTTCATTCTTACTGAAATACTGAAAAGTGTTTCATATATTTTATACTTTAAGTAGCCAAATACATCACGTTTATGCAAAGCCACAAAAAAATAAGGTCAGTACTGTAAATATTAAGACTTCAGCAATTCTCTCTGGCATGCTAGGTATCTGCTACTTGGCCAAATCCTGACTGACTAACCCATGCTTACTTAATCAGTGCTTGCTTTTATCAGATTCTGTGTTTTCGTTTGTCCACCCACTTCTTGAGGATTGACCACAGGTTTTCAATAGCATTGATATCTGGAGAGTTTCCCAATCATGTATCTAAAATGTAAATGCTTCATTCACTGAGCCACTTAGTAATAATTTTTTCCTTGTGACATGATCTCCATCAAAAGCCATTGTTCATCACTAAATTGCTCCTGGCTTGTTTGCAGTAGCTGCTCTTGGAGCAGTGTTCTTAATTTTTGGCAAAATTGTGAGTGATTCCACGCTATAGATGAAAAGTCCCCACACATGAGTGGTCTCAGGATGCTTTGCTGTTGGCATGACACAGGATTCATGGTAGTCTGGGTTGCCAATCATTCAGAAAATACAGAAGTCTGTAAAAATATGGCACTTTTCTCTTTCAATGTTTTTATTGGGTTATATGGGGGTGTTACAGGAAATAAGACAATACAAACGGTACTACAAACAGGGTTGAAAACAAAAACATTGGGGTTGTCCGATGATTACATAGTAGAAAGCATAGTATTAGGCTTCGCCTATCTCAAACAGGTGAACAGTTCAGATAATGAAAAATTCCAATAACTTTGGTGGTAGTAATTGTCTTCGACTTGAAATTTGACCATCGTTGATCGGGTCGAAGAAGTCCAATTGTAAATATAATATACAACAAAAACATAGGATGAGTTCGCTCATCAACCTATATTACAAAGAAAATTTACAAAGAAGAAGAGAAAACCTGAGGTGAACAATACAAGAATATCCTAATAAATCAATAGTGATAGGTATGTATCCGAGACAATTGAGTCATTAGTTTTTAGTCATTGAGGTTAGGGGTTAGGAAGGTTATTTGTCAACGGCCTTGGTCAGATGTTTCAAGGATTGTGTGGAGATCCATAGTTCCCAATTGTAGAGATATTTATTATACGTGTTCTCTCTGACCGCGTAGGTGAATTCAAAAGAGCAGTGATTAGAAATTCTGTCCGTTAATTCTGCGATGGTGGGAATGTCTGAGGTCTTCCATTTAGCGGCTATGAGTAGTTTAGCAATGAGAATAATTTGGGATATTATGAATCTGAGAGTGTGGGGAGTGTCTGATATGCCAATTGAGATGAGTACCAGTTGTGGGGAGAGAGTGAGTCTGAAATTGGTAGTTCTGAATATTAATTCTTGAACATTCAGCCAAAAGTTATGAATCTTTGGACACCTCCAAAATATATGTGTTAGTGTTCTGATTTGAGAGCAATCTCTCCAGCAGTTTGGAGAATTCAAAGGGTCTATGTGGTACATTCTGGAAGGAGTCCAGTACCACCTTGTTAGGATTTTAAAGAAGGTTTCTTGGATGGAGGTGCATTTGGTGTTTGCATAGGAATGTTCTATTGCCTTAGCTAGTTCTTCTGGATCTATACTGTGTCCTAATTCTTTCTCCCATGCTGTTATATAGGGGAGTTTATGAATAGTAAGGTCGTCAATTAAGGTACGGTATATATGACCAGTCATCCAAGATGATTTTTTTTGTGAATTTTCTAAAAGGTCTGTGATAGGCTTAGGAAATGTAAAGGCGGATTTAAAGTTTACTTGGGAAGAGTCAATCAACCTCCAAGCCGACCTGTCTAGCCAGGTGAGGCCGTACCTCTGTTCCAGGACCAGAAATTGTACTAGGTTCCCTTTGGAAAGTAGATCATTTATAAATCGAATACCTCGGGCCCTCCATGAAGATAGGTCTAGGCCTGGGATGATATATTCAAGGGTCTCTATTGGAACTTCCCTTGAGGATGAGTTGGAAGCAAGGTGATTCGTTTTTTTAAGGAGCGTTCTCCACGCTTGTAACGTGGCTTTAACTGTTGGGAGTGATGGGAGGGTTTTTGTTGGGTTATATAAATGCGCAATTATTAATGCTGATAGATTATTGGATTTAGTTAGTTCTAGTTCGATTTCAACCCATGCAGGAGATTGTATTGAAGTATTGAGCCAACTCTGGGATAATTTCAACACGGAAGCAAGATAGTAAGCATGTAGATTGGGAATCCCCGCTCCTCCTCTCCTTTTGTGTTTTTCTAGAATCGTGCTAGATAACCTAGGTCTAGCCTTTTGCCAAATAAATTGTCTCAGTTGGTGTTGAAGACCATTTAGCTTATTTTTGCAGATGGGGAGGGCAATTGCTCGGGCCATGTATATAAACTTTGGGAGTAACTTCATTTTTAGGGCAACTACTCTACCTGTCCAGGAGAGTTGGAGTTTAGATAGGTTTATAATGTCTGTTTTGAAGGAGTTTTGTAGATTCAAGATGTTTTTTTTAATGATATCTGAGGTGGGATTCGTTATTTGGATACCTAAGTATGAAATTGAGTTTGTTTTCCAAGAAAAGGGGAATTGTTTCTTTAGATAGGATAGAAACGTTCTCTCAATATTAAATTCAAGGACTTGTGACTTATTTGTATTTAATTTATAATGTGAGATACTCGAGAAGGTCTTGATAGAATAGGAGAGGTGGTGAAGGGATTTAAGCGGATTTGTTATGGATATGAGGATATCGTCTGCAAAAAGTGTGATTTCGTGTTGTTGTGAGTTTATGTGGATGCCTTTGATGTTTTTGTTTTGCCTAATTGATTCTGCTAGGGGTTCGATGAATAGGGCAAATAGGATAGGTGACATTGGGCATCCCTGCCTAGTACCATTAGATAGGGATATTTTACGGGAGATAGCTTGGTTTGAGTAAATTTTGGCCGTGGGATTGGAGTACAATGCCGATATTGAATTGAATATATTTCCTCGAAATCCGAATTTGTGTAGGGTTAGAAATAGATAGTCCCAATTGACTCTGTCGAACGCCTTCTCGGCGTCTAGGGCCAAGAAGGCAGTCGGGGTCTTAGAAATTTCAGAGTGGATTAGCAGGTTTATGGCTCTTCTGGTGGCGTCTGAAGTGTGTCTGCCTGGGATGAAGCCCATTTGGTCGTTTTTAATTAATTTACTAATATGATTCTGGAGCCTGTTTGTTATCAGTTTGGCGAGGATTTTGGTGTCACTGTTTAGGAGGGATATGGGTCTGTAGTTTTTAGGGTCAGTAGGGTCTCCTTTGTCTTTCGGAATAACTATTACCACTGCTTCCGACATCTCCGGGGGAAGGGAGCCTGATAGTGCTATTGAATTCGCCAGTTTTAGAATGAATGGGGAAAGAAGTTTAGTAAAGGTTTTATACAATTCGTTTTGCAGACCGTCAGGGCCAGGAGCTTTTTCTTTTTTTAAGGTTGCAATTAAAGAGTTGATTTCTAATAAAGAATATGGGGCGTTAAGGTTTTCTATGTCGAGATCTGAGAGAGAGGGCAATTGAAGAGGATCTAAGAAATTTTTGATATTTTCGTGGGAGGGGATCTGAATATTTGGGTCATTTTTAAGGTTATAAAGGGAGTCGTAATAGTCGGCTAATGTGTTGACAATGTCTTTGGGGTGGAAATTGCTTTTCCCTGTTGAGTCCTTTATCTCAGATATTATATTCTTTTGTCTGAGGATTTTAATTCTTGTTGCAAAAAATTTGGTCGGTTTGTTGTCTGAGAAATAGAATCTAGATTTAGATTGTTGGATCATTTTAGCATAATTTGAGGTTAAAATAGATCTTAGTTCGGTTCTCAGTTTAAATATGTCTTCTGGAGTATTAATGGATGGATTATTGATTTGGATGTTTTCTAGATTTTGTATTTTGTCTAATAAGTTCTGGGTTTTTTCACATTTTTGTTTATTTAGTCTAGAGTTTAGTTGAATTAGTTTCCCTCGTAGGACAGATTTGAAGGCTAACCATAGGGTCGAGATGTTAATGTCGGGGGTGTCATTTTCTGCAAAGTAATGTTTGATTGTGCTTTCTATTTCGGTCTTGTATTGTGGGTGTGAATACAGAAAGCAGTTGTTCCTCCATAATTTTTCAGGACAAGTAGCTGGAGAGGGGGAGAATTCAAAGAGAATGGGAGAGTGATCAGACCAAGTTCGTGGTCCGATAGTAATTTTTTGAAATTTGTGGAGTGAAAAGATGTTTGTTAGAACAAGGTCTATTCTTGCATATGAATTAAATCTGCCCGAGTAATGAGAAAATTCAATTGAGTTTGCATGTATACATCTGAAAACGTCATATAGTTCAGTACGGGCAAGCCATGGGTTGAGGGGTTTGGTATAATGTCGTGACTTTGTGGATGAGTCGAGGATAGGGTCTGGGACGACATTAAAGTCTCCCAATATAATTAGTTCTCCTTTCTTTTGATCGTTTACTATATTCATGAGTCTGTTCAGGAATGTGATGTGGCCCTTGTTCGGGAGGTAAGTATTAACTATAGTGAAAGTGGAGTTATTGATTTTGCATACTAGAATTATGTATCTGCCCTCAGAGTTATTGGTCAGGGATAGTTCCTCGAAGGACACAGAGTTTTTAATAAGTATGGCTACACCTGCTTTTTTCTTTTCATTTGATGAAAAGTAGTATTTCTGGAAAGCTTTGTTTTCAAATTTTGGGGGTTTAAGTGACGAGATTCTCGTTTCTTGGAGGCAAGCAACTTCCGAGTTGGATTCTTTAATGAGTTTCCAAGTATGGTACCTGCGTTGGGGAGAATTTAGGCCGTTGACATTAATGGAAAGGAACTTAAGGGACATTAAAAATTTGTTTTTTATTAATTATATGTCTCGGAGTATAAGGAACGTTCTTGTAAAAGGTCATGTGAAGATCGGTTAATTTAGAGTCTCTCAGGTAGAGGATAAGAAGGGTTCGGGGGTAAGAATTGGAGAATGGCATTTTCCAGTCAAAGAGTGGTCAACTCCAAACGGAATGTGTCGACTGGTGAGGATTGTGAAATAAACAGATATATGAACTGTAATACGGAGGAATCCCAACACGGAGGATTCAGTAAATGAATGGGCCTCTTGGGGGGCTACTGTTACGGCCTTCAGAGCCTTACAAATGGTCTTTTTTGAGGTTTAGGAGATGATTAGATTGAGTCGTCGTAGGGTTTTTAGTCCCTCCGTGGAGTTATCAATTGAGATAAGCTTGTCTTTATAAGTGAAGAGAACCTTGGCAGGGTTGAAGCCCCATGTGTAGAGGATGGATTTTTTCGGAGAACTTCTGTGATTTCAGAAAGATTTTTCCTCTGTGTCAGTGTCTCCTTTGAGAGGTCAATAAGTATTTTAAGTGAGTCATAAGGTTTGGGGAGTTGTTTGTGCATTTTGATGTATTTCAAGAAGCGTTCTTTCGTGTGGAAAAAATGAAATCTGACTATAATGTCTCTAGGAACTTCTGGTTTTAGGTGGGTAGGTTTACTTAGTCTGTGGGCTCGGACGAGGGTCATGTCAAGTTCGGATAAGTCTGGAAGAGTTAAGGTACCGTCACACGGGGAGATATCGCCGGCGATGTTGCCGGCAACTGAGGGGCGTGGTCAGGTTGCGGCGACATCGCCGGCGAATTGCCGCGTGTGACAGGGCGATAATCAGGCGATGAATCGCCTGAGTAACATCGCCAGGTTTCCCAACAATGTTGGGAAACCTGGCGATGTTGCTGAGGCGATCATGCCTGATCGCCCTGTGTAACGCGGCAACCTGCAATGTTGCGGGCGATTCCGCCTATCTCCAACATTGCGAGTGATCGCTCGCTGGGTTGCTGGGCAACCCAGCGAGCGATAGCCGCGGCAAATAGCCGGCGACATCGCCGGTAAGTTGCTCAGTCTGACATCTCACCGGCGATGTTGTCAGGGATGCGCGCTCCCGCGATCGCCGACAACATCGCCGGCGATATGTCCCTGTGTGACGGTACCTTTAGTTTCAGGATTTTTTTAATGTGTTGTTCGATTTGATGTGGTTTGATTATTTCCGGTACCCCTCGGAATTTCAAGTTTAGCCTCCTGTCTCTGTCCTCCATAGCAATCATTTTGGTCTTCATTACAGAAAGGTCTCCCTTGAGAGATTTTTGTTCTTCTGTTATTTTTTTAACCGAGGTTGTGATAATCTTAATATCATCCTCATTTTTTTCGGTACGCATGGTTATTGATGCCATAGTTTTTTCCAGGGAGTCAAAGCGATTATCTAGGTCGGATTTAAATTTACCAAAAATTTCCAGGAAGAAGTCCTTACTTGGGGGTTTATCTCCTTCTGAGATTTGATTTAGTTCTGGGTTTGACTCAGCTTTGTGGCGGCGTCTTAATGGGCTAGATGATGGGGTTTTATCTCCGTCAGAGATTAGGTTGGATTTAGCGTCGTGTGTTTTAAGTTTGGTTGGAGTGGTCAGGTCGAGTTCCTTTCTTTTATTTATTCTCTGGGAGTTATCTAGTAGAGTTGTTTCATCTAGAGTATTATCCATAGAGTCAGACCAGTGGTCAGAGTGTCCGGATGTGTTAGGAGATCTCGATCTGTCTCGTCTTGCTATATTCCCTGATTTAGTCTTCATATCTTGACCTTCATATTCTATTTTTCCTTTAGAGTTTTTATTCTTTGTGGGTGGCATTATCGTAATATGACTGGTCTCCTAGAAGGAGGGATTAGTAGTGTCTGAGGGTACAAGAATAATACTTCTAGGTCTGGATGATTGTAAGAGAAGTATGTGAAGATCGGCAAATCTAAAAGTGGGGACCGATATACAGCTGAGAACAATTATCAGCAAGCTTAGTAAAGATATAGTAAAATAGGATCGTTACAGTATGTAGGATGTCACAGTATTGCAATCCGTCTAAGCTAAACAGAAACGCATTGGGGATATAACATACAATACACAAGTTAGAGGACAGGAAGATGGAAATTGAGATATAAGGGAGAGGGAAGAGGTTTGATAAAGATTAGAAGAGAAAATTTATTTATTTTTTTTTTTTTTTTAATCAGTGATACGGATTAGGTGTTGATTAAGAGAAAGAGGTAAAGGGGGGGGGGGAATTAGGGTGAATGAGAGAAGAAGGTTGTTTTAGGAGGTATTGGAGTTTGTATATACGATGGACCTCAGAGTAATAGTTCTGTTGTCCCCGTACCTCACTTTTTAATAGGAATTTTAGTTAGAGAGAGGGTTATATAGGAAAGGGGTGAGAGAGAAGAAAAGGAAGAACAAGGAAAAATTGTCAATAGAGTAGATAAACAAATGTAATTTACATAAATACCAGACAGTTCAAAGTTAGACTTGTAATAGAGTTTTGAAGTTTTGAAGTCTTGGGTTTCTCAGATGAATGCTGTCTTGATCTGTAGTTTTTAAAGAGTTCTGTGAGCTCAACAAGATTATTATCAGATGGAATAGTTCGGGTGCTCTGTGGGCTCTGCAGCTTCCAGATATGAGGCTTCTCGGTCAGCAGAGCAAGTCCTGATTCACCGTGAGCTGCAGCAAGTGGGTGAAGAGTGCGTTGTCACCACTGGCTGTCGGATTCACTTCGACCGAAAGCAGCCTCAGAGCAATGCACCGGATCTCTCCCCGGCCAGGCGCACGCTGCAATCGGTCGCCCCCTCTCTCCCGCTCCAACAGGCCGTCACCTCCCACAACAAATCGCCAAACCGCGGCGACCTCGGCTATCAGCTTCGCACGAAGGAGGCCAAGGATGTGGGGTCTGCCAGAGGCCCGTCAGGACGTGGCACTCCGGATAGTCTAGACTCCAGGAGCCCAAGCAATCAAGTACCGCTCAGAGAGGTCGGTGGCCGCGGGTCCGTCGGAGGCAAGCCAGACCGGGACGATCCGGACGGTCAGGCACTGCCAGGAGAAGTGATGGCGGCGGGATCTGCTATCAGCCAGTTAGGCTGCAGAGGCCTGAGATGTCGAGTCTGCCCAGAGGAGGCCGACGGCTGCGGGATCCTGAATGGAGGTGTCGCAGGAGCAGTAAAGCTGCGGGGAAGGTTCAGGCTGAGGGGGAAGTGAGAGATGGATCTGTTTAGAGGGGGTGGGAGAAATGGTGGTAGAGCGCCATGAGGGAGAAGGTTCATAGGGGCTTCGAGGCCAAGTTGTCGGGTTATTGGAGTTGAGACAGGCTCATTTAATTCTGGATGAATAAGTGGGTGATTCCCCATTGGAATCATGGATGGATGGCTGTTGGGAGGTCTGATGCTCGATGGATTCCAGTCATGAGGAGGAGAGCTCAGCATGCAGCGTCCATTCTTCTTGAGCTCCAGGCCACGCCCCCAAATATGGCACTTTTTTGTCCTAATGTTGAATAAAAAAAATTAAAATCACCTGTGTTTTTTTTTTTTTTTTAAAGCATAAGAAATGTATACAGATCTAGTGATGATCAAGTATTGAAATATTTGTAATTGCTATGCTCGTAACGATTACTTTGTAATACTCGCGTACTTGTCTGAGTCCAATGTTATTCATTTAGTGCTAGACTCCGCCCACACACATTCTGCTATTAAACAAGCATTTTCGGGACAGGGCGAGAGGGTGGGCTTTTTGGAGTTTTCACTGTATAAAACACCTTGCTTTCCTCTCATAGATACCCTACCATTCAATCTGCTCTCACTGGGGTGCTGACTCCCTTTGTGTACTAAAGGAAGCTGGTAATATGTGTCAGATTGTTCACGATCGACACATCACTCGAGCACCAGCGATACTCACCGAGTAATGATCATCGCAAATACCGTACTGTCTGCGAGTAGCGAATAGTAACAATTACACTCCCTCATCACTAATCATAACTGAAGGGGAGTCAGGAATCAATTCAATAAATTCTTTACTCAAGGGATCGGGGTGAGAGAATAGGGTATGATTAAAGGGAACCTGTCAGGTCTTTTAGCCCCCTAACTTATAAATACCTGTCCCTGCAGTGTCCAACTACTTTACTATCTATCCCTGTCTGACCTATATGTGATTTATAATTCCTGAGTACAGCGGTTTATAAACTTAGATCCTCCGTGATGGGTGGGCGTTCCTATTTGCCTTGGCAACGGGTGGGCAGGCTCTCCAGGTCCGTGCCTCCCCCACCTCGCAGCTGAAATGACGCCCCGATGGGCAACATCATTGTTTGAGGAGCAGGCTGGGAATTAAATTTCACGCCTCATTCTTCCAGGTTTATGAGGCGTGATGCCGGACGCACGTTATTCCCGGACATGCGCAGTGCAGGCCACGCCTTCAGAGCATGCGCAGATGGCATATTGAAGGCAGCCCTTTTGCACCCACTACATCGGGCACACCGCACATGTCTGGGAGTGAACCCAGAAGAAAGAGGAAGGAAATTTAAATCCCCAGCCTGCTCCTCAAGCAATGATGCCGCTCATCGGTGCGTAATTTCAGCTGCGAGGTGGGGGAAGCGCGGACCTGGAGAGCCTGCCCACCCGTCGCCAAGGCACATAGATCCTCCGTGACGGTTGGGCATTCCTAAGTTTATAAACCGCTTTACTCAGGTATTCTAAATCACAATAGGTATGGGGGGGCTAAAAGACCTGACAGGTTCCCTTTAAGTATATACACACTCCGGTTTCACCACAAAAAATGTTCATGCACCCAGCCCAGAGGAAGGGGATCAAAGTGCAGACTCCAAGGACTTTCTCATGTATGTCGGGAACTTCTAGAACAATTTACCTAGCAAGAGCAGGAACTTGAAAAATAAAGACGTCTCACTACTACTATGCCAATATAAATCCTATGGATGCGCAACAGAGTGAGTACCTAGAGTAGCACTATGATTCACAACCTTACAAAACACCTATACATGTTTACACATAATTACACCCTAGCAGAAGGGAGTCCTGTGTATCTAGCTTTTGGTACTGTAAGAGTCTCTTTAAGTCTGGCACAGGTGTGTAAACAACCAGCTGCAGCCTAACCCTACACCTTTGGTGCCGAAATAAGATGTCCATACTTTTACCCCTCAAAAAGTGCGTATGCAGGACCGGAGCTCAGAGACTCGTGATTTTCTTGTAAAGCACGGGGTAAATGGGCTCATCTGAAGTATTGTCTGACACATACTGTACATCACCAGTTTCCTCGAGCCAAACAGTCTCCACCAGGCTCATCATAGGGTACAATTGTCTGGCCTCTCGCCAACGGCACCTGGGGTGCAACTCTCCCTCTGGTAGCAATTTAACTTCTTTTTCTCAAGGGAGAATCCTTCCCGAACAAAAGAATCAACACACAGTCTCTATTAGGCTCGCCAAGGACCACCAGCGGACCAAAAGTCTGCCACCACAAGTCCACACACCACTTGCTTTCACGTCTCTCCGCCCGGGATGGGCCTTTTATGTCCACTGTGTACGAATCCCTCTGATAACTAAGAGGAGTCACCGCAGGCTGTATCCTCTGTACACTCTTACACAGATTATTTTGACTTTATAGTGACTTGTGGTAGTATTCAACTTTTCTTTTCCAGACAATCATTCTTGTAGATGCCCCAAACAGTTTGAAGGGGGCATCATCAGAGAAAATAAGTTTACTCCAGTCCTCTGCGGTCAAATCCCTGTATTTCTAACAAAGTTATTTTCTCTGAAACCCCTCCAGACCGTTCCTGCTTTAGATGCACATTGAACATTCAGAAATAAATCTGTGTTAGGCCCCTTTCACATCAGCGGTTTTGCGCTGATCGCGGCAGTTGCGGTGAAAAAAACGCAACTGCCGTGATTACCGCATAACGGTCGCACTTGTGATTTACTTGCGGCAAGCCCCATACAATGTCTATGCGGGCTTGCGGCAAGTGCGGTTTCGGCACTTGCAGCAAGTGCGGCTGCGAAAAAACCGCGGCATGCCTTAGGCGTTTTTTTCGCGGCCGCAAGTGCCGAAACCGCACTTGTCGCACCTGCCGCAAGCTCCCATATACATTGTATGGGGCTTGCCGCAAGTAAACCGCAAGTGCGGCCGTTATGCGGTAATCGCGGCAGTTGCGGTTTTTTCACTGCAACTGCCGCGATCAGCGCAAAACGCTGATGAGAAAGGGGCCTTAGATGATTTGGAGCGCATAAGCTGCCATTGTTCTTGTAAGTGCAGGTGCTATTTACATAGGCCAGTCAAAAAACATGATCTTTTGTGCAAATTAAATTGTCAATTCAATTGCCAATTTAGCTGATATGTTTTGCTCATTCATCAGGTGATTAGCAGCCAGTTTTGACTGCACGGTTAAAGTTAAATGAGCAATTCTTAGAAGCATTTTTTTCCACAATATTCTTTTGGTGAGTTTTTTTCAGATTTTATGTCCTATTCGGTGCATCCAGCAAAACACGTAAACTTTAGCGATCAGAGAAGTAGTAAGATATTCAAGTTCTGATAGCTATACCCGAATACTTTGAACTGTTTCAGAATTCGGACTGAGTGAGTTCCCCATTGACTTGCACTGGATTCGTTACTCGTTCAAAGTATTCGGTTAGAGATATCTGAACCCGAGTATCTTACTACTCACTCATGACTAGTAAACTTACGTCATGGTGATCATGCAGGCACAGTTCCTGCCTGATTACCGCTGGGAGCTCGGCTTAATTGATAGTCGAGCTCTGTCACAGCCAGGGACGGTCCCCAAATTTTTCCACTAGCATGAAGTACAATGTGTTACAAGAAAATAGTTTCATAATAACTGGGAAATAATGAAGTGCTCCAGAGTTATCACCTCATAAAATCACACTGGTCAGAATTGTAAATTTTGGCCTTGTTAGGAATGTGAAAACATACTTGGGGGTGAAGGAGTCAAAGAGTGCTTTATAGCCAGTCTGATTCAGCCCTTTTATTTAATGAAAGAGTGGTGATTTTTCGAAATTTTATTGAGTAACAACCTGTTTAGAAAGAGTCCCAAAGATTCAAAGTGAGAGATTCAGTTCTAGGTTGTTGGATCTCAGCATTCAGAGCGTGATTCCACAACCCTCCACATCCACATTCATATTGAGAGAGAGATTTTTGCATTCGGGCCTGACTTTTGCCAGAAAAGTTGGCCCCTTTCAGTAAACATTAGAGCCTTCTCTGAGCTGTTTTATTAGTAATAATATTTAGAAAAATCACCAATTTGAGGTTGTCTCTCTTTTTAATACATGAGAAGGGCAACCTTAGATTGGTGATGGTTACTCTTTGGGTGCCTTTACACGCTGCAATATTTTGTAGCGATATAAGGCGATCTAACGTGCGCATACACGTTTTTCATGGTCACCTCAGATTGCCAATGGCGCCATTACACGCCGCAATTTCGCCCTCAACTAAGGCGATGTGTCGCCCCAGAAATCGTCTACCCCACGGCAGAACCAATCCGGTGGACTTCC
Organism: Allobates femoralis; assembly: GCA_033576535.1. Lineage (NCBI taxonomy): Eukaryota > Metazoa > Chordata > Amphibia > Anura > Aromobatidae > Allobates > Allobates femoralis. The sequence continues at coordinate 44,391,145 of JARQOC010000007.1, forward strand.
CTCACCGCTTCACACGCCGCAATCCCCAAAGGAATGTGGGCGTACATGTTCAGCGTGGCAAGAACATAGGCATGCCAGACTGGTGTACACTGCGCCCCAAACATGCTGATTGGACAACGCAATAGCGTTATGATTGGGCAGCCTGCGCTGGAAGGCTGGCTAATACATGACGCCATTGCCACTGTGTGGTGGTGAATGGACAGCTCTTCAAATATGGTGCGGTGTCAAGTGAACACAGTAGCCCACACCAATCATTTCAGATGGGGCGCAGACTCCACCACGCTGTGGCACGCCAACGGGAAATCAATAGGCGACGCTGATTCCATCACTATCGCCCTATCACACTCCAAAAGCCGGGAATCTCGCCTTCATGATTGCCTCTGATTTTGGAGCACTGCTCTGAAATCAGAACCAGGTGACAGCTATTTTATCGCCGCCAAATTCCCCAATTACACGCCGCAACTGGGAGGAAATTTGACGGCGATAGTTTCAGGGCGACATATCGCCGTCAGGATTCACACAAAATAGTGCAGCGTGTAAAGGTACCCTTTGGGTATCGTCACACCTGGAGACGTCGCCGGAGATATCACTGGCGACGCACGGGAGCGCGCACGTTTTTGGCGCCCCGCCAGCGTCACGTCACGTGTTTACACGCTACGATACCTCCAGCGATGCATCGGCGATGCTACAGGTGCTATCGCCGCTGGGGTGTCCAAAAACCCCAGCGGTGATCCTGTAACATGGGAGCCTATGGCTCCCATTGCCTGTAAGATCGCCGTCCCCATGTTACATGGGGCAATGTGTACACATCGCCCCAGAGTGCTCGCCTGGTTTCAGAGCACTGCTGGGAAATCAGGCGACCACTCCAAGGCGTCAACATCGCCTCTTTACATTAGGCGACGCATCGGTGATGTAGGCGGCGATAGGCCACGCCCCTGCATCACCTATGAAATCGCCGCCTATATCGCCAGGTATGACGGTACCCTTAAAGTTACTTCTCTGCTTTATTCAATAGACAGGCATCACAATTTTACGGTATTATAAAGTTAAAATCTCTGTAGGAAGATCGATCTTGTTACAAGTTCCATAGTAGGATCAATCTTGTGTAAACCTACTGTAGATTTGTCCACCGGGGTCTTTTCCACTGTTATCTTGATAGTATCAAGCCATTGGGATTTTGGTCTTCCTCTTCACCTTGTTCCTTGTATTCTTCCGACGATGATGTCCGTCATCTCTAGTGATTGCTCTATTCAAATGATGTGCCCACACGCTTGTACACACACACACTCTCTGCATACCTACGTGCTATTTGAGGATCCCCAAATTCCAAGTAGTTTAGCAAACAAATATTTATTTTCATTTGCAAATCTTTACTTGTCAGGATTAGCAGCTTCATTTATTTAGTGTTTCCAATGTTTACTTTCTTCTTAACAGCCTCATAGCAATGAGTTCTGTGCTTCTCTGACCTCTCTTTTCTTCCAAGTCTTTTTGAGAATCTGCCACCTAAGGAAGAAATACTTCTAAAATATCAATAAGCCACTGCTTTAAAAGAAAGCAATTTGTAGGTTTAAATTTCAACAGTTAAGTAAGTTTCTCTAAAGCTCCTGTCGCACACAACGACGCACCAGCGATCCTGACAACGATAACGATCCTGTAAGGATCGTTGGTGCGTCATTACCTGGTCGCTGGGGAGCTGTCAAACAGGCAGCTCTCCCCAGCGACCAGGGAGCCCACCTCCACATCACTGGTAACTATGATAAACAGCGAGTATCCAGGCAGCACGCGCTGCCTGGATACCCGCTGTTTATCATAGTTACCAGCCTGTGAGATTGCTGATCGCTGGTCTCTCGCTGTCACACGCAGCGATGCGTGCTGATCAGCGGGAGACCAACGACCTAAAAATGACCCAGAGCACTTTGTAACGATCAGCGATCTCACAGCAGGGGCCTGATCGCTGCTAAGGGTATCGTTACATGTCGCAACATTGCATGCAATTTCACTTGCAATTTGCTGGTTGCAGTGAAATCATGGACACATTGTTACATTTATACACGGCAACAAAATAGAAAAATGTGTCCATGATTTCACTGCAACCAGCAAATTGCAAGTGAAATTGCATGCAATGTTGCGACATGTAACGGTACCCTAAGTGTCACACTTAACGATATCGTTAGTGAGATCGCTGTTACGTCACAAAACCTGTGATGTTACAACGATCTCGCTAATGATCTTGTTATGTGTGACGGGGGCTTAACCCTGGAGTCCCATCTTCAAGTATTACTGTTTGCTACTTGTGTCACTGGAGCAATTAATTGTTTGGTTTCTTGGCCATTTGTAATACTATTCTTTACTCAGCGTAAGTCTTTGTGAAAGATCTACAGAAAAGATTGCCTTTGGCACTCAACTTTGAGATCTGGTCATTATGTCCATTCCTGAAGATTTACGTCCTACATTCTCAGAAGTTCTGCTGCTGCAAGTGATAATTTAGACTGTAAATATTTTTCTTTTTCTTTTTTTTAACTTGACTCTCTTCCCCTATAATAATCTCAGGCAGAAGCAGGTCTAGGTTTTTCAGCACCTGGGGTAAGAATTCAGTTTGACCCCTACCCCTCGCATGTGGTTTGAGTAGTTGTCATGTGATGCTCATCCATATATAATTAGCTCACTCAGTCATGTGTACATGAGCTGCTCTTCCTAAGGCGGCCGTCACACGGTGCAATATCTTGAACGATATCGTTTAAGCGATCTGCTTTTTGATCGCTTAAGCGATATCGTTTGTGCATTGCTACGTGCGATCAAGCGATTTTACAATGTAAAATCGCTTGATCGTGACATCGCAGATGTGAGAGCCGGAGCTCATATCAAGCGATCATCGCTTGTTCAATCTGCTTCATCGTGGTGTGTGACACCACGATGAACGATCTCCCAGCGGCAGAGCCTATGCTGGGAGATAGTATCTATGGTAAACGTCGGGTTACTATGCGCCGCGCGGCGCCTAGTAACCCGATGTGTACCATAGTTACCAGCGATCTCGCTGGCCCACATCGCTGGTGAGTCTGCCTGTGTGACATCTCACCAGCGATGTGAGCAATATCGTTATCGATCGCACGTGCACGTGATCGCTAACGATATCGCTCACGATATTGTAGCGTGTGACGGCCGCCTAAGGCTGCTTTCACATCAGCGGTAAAATGTCATTTGCGGCAGATCCAACAGATGTCGCTGTAACAGCCGATTTACAGCACCAATCCGGCAAGCCCCATTCATTCTCTATAGGGCTTGCAGTCAGGTGCGGCAAGTGTGGTTTTGCCGTATAAAGCAATACTGCACTTGCCGCACCTGACCACAAGCCCCATAGATAAAAAATGGGGCTTGCCAGATCGGTGCCACAAGTCAACTGTTACGGCGACATCTGCTGGATCTGTCGCAATTTACATTTTACTGCTGATGTGAAAGCAGCCTAACTCGGTCAATGTTCAGTCAAAAACTGCAGCCCCTGCTTCATTGAGAGAAGCAGGAACAACAGCTATATATCACGTGACCATAAGTATGAAAATCGCATATGAGCGGAGCGGCCATGTGACGACTGCTGGAACCAGCAAGCGGAGCTAAATACTTAGGCTGGAGTCACACGAGCGTACATGTCAGGTCAGGCTCATGCATTTGTACTGCATGAAGTCTCAATTCGTCCTTAGTAATAGCTAGGAGATACTGGGAGTTATCAGTCATCATCAGTGCCGACCTTACGGAAACACAGTTCTGATGAGAATGTCAGTATTGCAAATAATCATTTACCATACATACAGGTACCCTATAAGTGATGTTGTCTCTGATTGGAGTCGTTCTCATTCTTTTTCTTCATGTCCAGACACCATGATGACTTTTCATAGGTTTTTATAAGTTTTTTTCATGAATGGAATCTAGGCCTTTTTTACATTTTATTAGTGAATCAACAATTGCAACATCATTTGACAGAGAGTTTCATAGTCACACTGCCCTTAATAATAGCAGAATAATTCCAATGCTCTTGAATAAAAATACTCACATACTGTTTATTCATACATGCCTCTTCTTGCTCTCAATACTATGTTCTCAAATTCCCTCTAGCTCCCCATACTGTGTACGCATACATTATCCCTCTCATACTGTTTCATCATACACCCCCCTCATAATATGTCCTCAAATTCCCTACCCCGCTTGCTTACCCATACTGTGTCCACATAAATCCCTTCTTGCTCTGCATACTGTGTCCACTGGCTTCCATGTCCTGTCAGTGAGTTGGGAGGAGAAATTCTCTATTAGTTGAGCTGCTTCAAGGAAAAATAGATGTGCAATCTAAATCATTATTTCTTAGTAACCTGTCCCAGCTCTCTTTTCCTGTGGTTACCTCCTTTTTCTGTAATCCACCCTGGGTTTTCAAACAAATTAGTGGACTTTTACTTCATCACTTAAAGCTTTTTTTTTTCCTTAGATTTTTAGAACATAACATTGGATAATACAACATCCACAATGACACTATAGATTACCAAAAGTACATATACAAATCCTTCTTGTTAGTTAACATGTCCGCGTAGCATTTAAAATGGTATATACAGTAGATACATAAATCGATCTCAGTCAGTGCCTTGTAACACAAATTTTGGGGAAATAATGAGAGAAAGAAAAGACAGGATGAATGCCTAGAAGGGTAATAGGGGAAGGAAGAGAATCTCTTTTACTGTATTTTGCATAGTCAAGCCTATCGTTCTATGGTAATATATGCTGTATCTTTAACAGACATTATACCTCTGGGTTAGTTCCCAAGGCCCCTAACGTCCAGCTCAGATCCTCCAGACAATACCATTCTGTGTGGCAGAAGGGACTGATCATTCTCAATATTTCGTGAGGGCTATAGTGAAAACTAATGAATGTTTTCCACAGCGGAAATACTTTCCCTGCAGATTTTGCCTTGCTCCTTTCCGCCTCTATTAATTTAATTCCCAGTAAGTGTTTCATCTGGGATATTATAATCACCATTGATGGGGTGCTTGGTTTAAGACATACGCCCAGTAAACCACGTATGGCTACAACTAAGAGTGTTTGAATGTTTTTAGGGATCTTTGCTTTAACTCCTGTGGGTTGAGTTTCCCGGGGTCTTAACTGATGAAAGAGCATGGCTTGAGGTGTTTCTGGAGTTGGATTCCCCAGCATGATCGAACCTGTTCCCCAACCTGTGTCCAGTACTCTTTAACTGCCTTCATTCCCACACCCATTGCCAGAGTTTCGTTGAAGGCGTTCTGCACTTAAGGCACGCTGTAATCCTGTCAGGGAATCTAGGAGAGGATGGAATATTGAAACCATATAATGCTGTGTGCATGTGTTCCTCCATCTTTTGCAAAGAATGGATTTTTTTACTGTTCCCACCCCTGTAGAATTGTCTCTGCAATATCTTTATCCCCAGTCCATTTCTCCCAAGTCTTAAACAGCTTGTTCTGCTTTAACTTCAGGAATTTGTCTTACAGTATTGTATATTGAGGATATGCTCGCATTCTGGATGTTCAGATCTACTCTATTATCTAGATTATGTATTCCCACTTCATTAAATAACCTGCAAAGTCTAGATAGGCAAAAATAATGGACTTGTAGAAAGTGTCTGCTTTCTATATGGAATTTGTCCATGATTTCTTGTGGGCTCAGCCATCGTTTAACCTCCGTATGCTTTCCTCATGCTATCACCTGCTTGTCCTATCGCTTTTTTAATTTCTGTTCCCTGGGGAAATTACAGTTGACCAAATATTGCCATATGTTCAGAGATCTGTAAGGGAAGGCCAAATGCCTTCCTTACTATCTTCCAGCTTACGATGGTATCACAAAGCAGTAGGGATGATTTTACGTTCTGCGGGAGTTTGGCCTGTTTTGTATGCAAGAGAGCATTTAATTCTCATAGCACCACTAACTGTCTTTCCAATTGGATATTAGAGTAGCAGTTTGGCTACAGGAGACGATCACATGTCTAAAAAGACTTGCTATGTTGTAGGCTCTGACATTCGGAAAATTGATCCCACCTTCACTTCTCTTTAGTATCAGTTTTCCCAATGCGATTCTGGGCCTTTTATCTGCCCAAATAAAATGGGTGAAAGCTCTATTTATTTAATTTATATCTAGATGCTTGAGTATCAGGGGTAATGTTTGTAATAGGTATAGGAGTCTGGCAAAGCTGATCATTTTAATTAAATGGCATCTTCCCAGAAGAGAGAGTGGCAGATTCTGCCATCTCCGAAGTTCTCCCAATAATTTTTCGATCAGAGGTGTACAACTTAGTGAATATAGTTGTACCGGAAGCCTGCCTATCTTAATTCCCACATATGTGATATGTGTCTTTGCAATATGTAGTTCTAGGCCTAGTTTCCTCCATTGTTCCGCAGACATTTTTTCAGAGAGTTCACTCTCAGAGTATTCCCCATATTTCTGGATAACCTGACAGATATTTCCTAATTGTTCCAGTGGCCGGGACAAGAACAAGATGACATCATTTGCAAATAATGCTATTTTAGTGTTGCTAGCACCCACCCTGATTCCCAAAATAGATCCAACTCTTCTATATACCAAACAAAGGGCTCTAATGCAAGATGAACAGCAATGGAGACATCAGGCGTCCCTGCCTGGTCCCCTTATATAGTTGAAATGGCTCAGAAAGGAAGCCTGGCGTGTGTATTCTAGCTGTCGGGTCCCTATACACCCCCACCAGGCATATTCCAAAGTTGCCCTTTATGTTTAACGAGTCCAGAGTCGCCCCTAGCCAGTCCCAGGTAACATTATCAAAAGCTTTCTCTGCATGCAGAGTCAGCAAAGCCGGTCTCCCGACTGACTGCGGCGACCGACCCCGTCCAACACAGTTAGTACCTTTCGTATGTTTTTCACCGCTGCCCTGCCCTTAACGAATCCTACTTGTGTAGGGTTCACCAGTTGGAGTAATACTGCTCCCAATCTGTCCGCCATTATTTTTGACATAATCTGGTCTTCATCAATAAGGGAGATGGGTCTATAAAAGCAGGCCTCCAGGGGGTCCTTGCCTAGTTTGGGTATGACTTTAAGATATGTTTCTTTAGGTCTTTCTGCTATGGCACCCGTTAAGAGGATGGTGTAATAATTTGTTAGCAATGGGGAGATATGTTCCCTGAGGGCCTTATAAAACTAAATCCATCTGGGCCTGGTGTTTTCCCATTTTGGAGATGACTTATTGTTTGTCTCACATCTCCTTCTGTTATTTCTGCATTAATTGCATCTTGTTCTTGTGTTAGTTTTTGAAAAGTGACTTGTTGGATTAATTTTTTTACCTTCTGCCGAATTAGTATATGAGGGTTTATATAATTCTTTCTAAATGTTTTGTACTATTTCATTGATTTTCCTAGGGTCGGAGGTTATAGTTCCCTGGCCATCTCGTAGTTTATCAATTGTGTTTGCCTGCAGACATACTTTTGCCAGTCTTGCCAGCAATTTCCCCGCTTTGTTCCCATATCTCAGCAATTCATCCTCCTGTCTAGAGCGTGGTCCATCTGTTCCCTCCTATCAATCCAGGTTTCAAACTCTTGTTTGGCCAGCTTCCATTTTTCCCTGTTTCGAGTTGTGGGGCTCTGCAGGAACTCTGTATATATATTTCTAAGCTCTGCACTACAATCTGAGTATTTTTCTGCTACTCTTTTCTTGAGTGAGGCCACAAACATAATTTTGCCTCTTAACACCGCTTTCGCCATATTCCAGTACAACACGTGTTGGTTTGCATGTTCCTTGTTGTCCCGTTCAAATTCCTCCCACCAACCACGTAATTTGTCAGTAAATCCTTTATCTTTTGTAAGATGAGATGGAAATTTCCACATGTAATGTGTTCCTTTTATCTGGTTATCCACCCGTTCTATACCCACCGGAGCATGGTCGAATATGACCAGGTCGTAGATCTCCACTGAATTCATTCTATTTAATAGCGTCTCCGAGATCAGCAGATCTATCCTTGACCAGGATTGGTGCACATGGGAGAAGTGGGTAAACGCTCTATCCGCTGGTTGTAAACAATGCAAAATATCCCTCAATCCAGTTTATTCAAGGAAGGAGGGCGCTGTCAGACCCTGGAATACCGACTCTGGTACTTCCGGGGTCAGACAGCGACGTGTGAATAGAGGTGCATGCGTGCCCCATCCCGAAACCCCTCCCCAGACAGAGGATATGCTAGACTGTCTAACAGAGAAGGAGGGGAGTTTTAAAAACTAAATAAAACAACATTTATTTTTGTCCAGACCTAACCAGGCCCCTCCCCCTGCCGGGTCCCATCGCAATTCTGACCCCTGCGACTGGAATAGTTACGCCACTGGTTACCAATTCAAACAGGTTTTTGTCTACAATATGTGTATCACATAGCAGTATACAGTCATGGCTCAGAAGTGATGGCACCCTTGATATTGTTAAAAAAAAATAATGTTTCTTCACTTAACTAGCGCCATTAATTCTACAGTGCTTTACATACATCAGCAATACTGTCCCCATTGGGGATCACAATCTAAGTTCCTTATCACTATGTCTTTGGCTTGTGGAGGAAACTGGAGAACCTGGAGGAAACCCACACAAACACGAGGAGAACATACAAACTCCTTGCAGATGTTATTCTTGGTGGGATTTAAACCCCAATCTAGCAAGACTGCAGTGCTAACCACTGAGCCACCATGCTGCCTTCAAGTATTTCTTATTGCAATTACACATTTTGTTATAACTCATGTTTATTTCTTTGTGTGTATATAAAAAACACTAAAAAAATAAAAATAAAAAAAATTTCACACAAAACTCCAACAATTGGTTGGCCAAAATAGTTGGTACCCCCAACTTAATATGTGGTTGCCCCCTTTCAAATAAATAACTGCAATCAATCGCTTAGTATAATCTTAAAGATGCTTCTTCCACCTCTAAACTGGACTTTTTGAACCACTCTTTTTTTCCAAACTGCTCCAGGTTTCTCATATTTGATATGCGCCTTCTTCCAACAGCAATATTAAGATCTCTCCACAGGTTGTCAATGGGATTTAGATCTAGACTCATTGCTGCCACTTAAGAACTTTCTTGTGCTTTGTGCCATCCATTTCTGGGGGCTTCTTGAAGTATGTTTCGGGTCAGTGTCCTGCTGGAAGACCTAAGACTAGGACTCAAATCCAGCTTTCTGACACTACATTGCGACACAAAATCCTTTAGCAATCTACAGATTTTATGATGTCTTGCACACAGTCAAGGCACCCAGTGACGGGCAGTAAAACAACACCAAACGTCTTTGAACCTCCATTATATGTGACTCTAGGTCCTATGTTTTTTTTTCTTTGCAGATATCATTCTGTTTTCAGTAAACAGTAGAATGATGTGCTTTACCAAAAAGCTCTGTCTTGGTTTTATCTGTCTAAAAAGACACTTTGCCAGAAGGTTTTTGGCTTACCCATGTACACTTTGACAAATTGCAGTTTAGCTTTTTCATGTGTCTGTGTCAGCAGTGGAGTCCGCCTGAGTCTCCTCCATTTAATTTCTTTCAAATGTTGACAAATAGCTCTCAAAGACACTGATGCACCCTGAGCGTGCAAGACAGCTTGAATCTCTTTGGAGCTTGATTGGGGTGACTTATCCGCCATCCAGACTATCCTGCATTACAACCTTTTATCAATTTTCCTATGCCATGCACATCCAGGGAGATCAGCTAAAGTGCTATGGGTTATAACTTCTTGATTATGTGGACAAAGGAACATGAAGATCTCTGGAGATTGAATATTAATGAAAGAAAGCAGCACGGCTAGGTTTCGGGTGCAAATCAGTCACAGCTTCTCTCCCATCCACTGTCTCCAATATCATAAACAAATCGACTGCAGCACTCCTTATCTTTTCCTATCTGCCTTTATTGGGCCATCAGGTGTATAGCAACGTTTCGGGAACACTCTCCCTTCCTCTAGCAGCTAATCACAACTGAAGCAAGGTCTTTTATACATACTAATTACATATCATTTACATATTTACACAATTTATCATTATCCATTCACCATATATTAATAATATCTCCATATCTCTCAGTGCTACATATAGTGCATTTACAACTTTGTGTCCATTCTATGTCTCACTAAGCTTTCCCATTACCTCTATCATTATTATATTCCATATTCATTTCTTTCAAAGTTAATTTACCTGGGGCGTGACCTGAGAGCTGATGCCGTCGGTCGCATAATCCCGGGGCTCCGCAGCCACAGATCTTCAGCGGCTTCCAGCGACCGCTGTTTCTTTGCACACAGTGCTAAAATCGGCTCTCCTTGTTGCCTGAGGACCGGAGATGCCGAGGGGACAGTCTAAATCCCAACCGGGGCTCTCCAAGGTGTCGGATTTCTTCCATAAAGAGGCAGCCCCCACCCGCTCCAAAATGGCGCCGGCTGCAGCGTCTCGCTCTCCCTCTTCTCATGCCTCTGCTCATTACAGAGAGGGCCAGGAGCACCCGGAGGCTGAGGATACACCGCTGACAGAGCGAGCGATGCAGAAGATGATGTCCTCCCTTCAGAAGGCAATACACACGGACATCCAAGGTATGATTGCGGAGATAAGGAGGGATGTGTCCAGACTTGGGCACCGGACGGACCGACTTGAGAGGAAAATGTCTGATAATGTGGATGCTGTGGAAAGGCAGGTGGAGGCACAGCAAAGCAAGATGTGGGAATTGGAGGACAGACGCAGGACGGGAAACCTGAAGATCAGGGGCATATCTGAGGAAGTTCAGGACTCAGGGCTCTCTGACTTTGTTACATCTTTTGTGCAGGCTATTATCCCATATTTCCCCCTGAGTTCCTGCATTTTGAGAGGATCCACTGCCTTCCTCGTCCCCCTCGCCTCAATCCAGCCCTCCCGAGAGACATGCTGGTCTCTATGCAGCATCCTGGTCTCAAAGACAAACTTCTGGGCACCCTCAGACGGGGAACGGAGGTCCCGAGTAAGTTTTATTCCCTGGCAGTCTACCCGGACCTATCCATCGGAACTTTGGCAAAGCGCAAAGAATTCGCGCCTATGTGCAAGGTCCTCCGAGGAGCGGGGATCCCGTATGCCTGGGGAACGTCGGTTAAAGTACGCTTTAGCTACAAAGGGGATCGACACGTGTTTCAGTCTCCAAAGCTGCTGGAGAGAGCGTTGCGAGCGTGGGGACTCCCGACCCTTGGCGGAGATTCTCCTAAATCCCAGAGACACGATCGGGAGACAACACCAAACTCCCATTCCTCCCCGAAGAGGAAGACTGACCCTGATTGGGACACAGCGCGTTAAGCAGTGGTCCTTGTGTTATCTTTTTCTCTTAGGATGGATCTGTGGCTGTGATGGTCTTTAGTCGACAGCCCGGGACGGCGAGGCCTTGAATGTCTGACCTTAAGAATCTGTCAGGTCTTGCCGAAAGAGGGTACCTGGTCTACCATCTCCAGGTCACCCTGCACCCCCCCGCCTTGCAAGTTTCGGCTTGCCTGTTATGTTTACATTGGTGTTATTTCTTTCTTCTTCTCTGTGTATGTCTTGTTTTCCCTTTCCCCTCCCGATCCCTTTCCTTGCCTGACCTTCCTATCTCTTGTGAGCCTAGCCCATGTCATGTAGATGTAATATTTCCGCCATGAGTGTCAAAATATTTTCGTTAAACGTTAACGGCTTAAATTATCGATCAAACGCTCCCTCTTTTGGTCAGAGGCTAGCAGGAGTAAGGCAGATGTGGTCTTCGCACAGGAGACGCCCCTCCTTAAGGGAGATAATTATAGAGTTGCACACCGGATGTACTCTAGAGCCTTTTATGCTAACAGCCCCATGAAGAAAGCCGGAGTTGGCATATTCGTCAAGTCTACCTTGCCTTTCCAGCTTATTACTGAATTGGCTGACCCGGCTGGTAGATACCTTCTAATTACTGGTAAACTTTTTGATTCTATTTTCACGTTTGTACATGTATACAGCCCGAATGCTTCTCAGCTCAAGTTTGCACGTGGGCTCATGAAAATTGTTAACACACACTCCCGTGGCCATCTGGTGCTGGGGGGAGATTTTAATGTGGTGATGTCACGCCAGATGGATTGCACTGGGGGTATCTCGTCTGCCAGGGGTGAGCTGGGGCCGGTTTGTCGGTCCTTGCATCTCCACGATGTGTGGCGCTGCCTTCACGCCGGGGAGAGAGACTACACGTTTTATTCCAACAGGCATAGGTCTTATTCCTGCCTGGACTATTTTTTTAGTGGACAGCGGGACTCTCACAACCTCTAGCGCTGCGGAATTGGGCTTAATATCGTGGTCTGACCACGCCCCAATTATGTTGGTCGTCTCCCTGGCGGGGGGTCTACGCCCCACGGGCGCTTGGAGGGTGAATCTGAGCCTCCTCTCGGACAGTCTTGTAGTTTCTAAGCTCCATTCCTAGCTAACTGAGTTTTTTAAGCTGAATGATAACCGAGAGGTTTCGGACTCTACACTGTGGGAGGCCCATAAGTCCTATATTAGAGGGCTTTTCATTCAAATGGCAGCCAGACGTAAAAAAGAGAGAGATAAGGTGAGGGAAGAGCTTTTATCTCGTCTACATGTCTTGGAGGGTAGGAACAAAGGCGCGTCGTCCACGGCGACGGCGGCTGAGCTCTTCTCTGTAAGAACACAACTTCACTCCTTCCTCCTCTCCCAGCATGAGAAGTACCTCAGGAAATCCAAACTTACCTTGTATGCCATGGGGGATCGTGCTGGGGCGATCTTAGCAAGACGTATAAAGAAAAAAGAAACTACTTCCCAAATCACTGCCTTGAGGGACGGAGGCAGTAAAATACAGGTCAGCCCGCCTGCTATTGCAGAGGCCTTTGCTGATTACTACTCTCGTCTCTACAACTTGAAAGACGAAATAGATACCCCCCCATGTGCCTCGACATCCGTGGTTTTCTAGATGGCCTTAGTTTGCCTGCGCTGACCCAGGAACAAATTGAGGAACTTAATGCCCCCACCACCTCTGCAGAGGTCCAGAAGGTTATTCTGACTACTAAGCGACACGGCACCAGGACCGGACGGGCTTCCGAATGACTACTACCGTTCTTTCTCCCAAGTTCTGGCTCCGTATTTAGCCAGAGCAAGTGCTTTCTGGCAATCGACGGGTACGGTTCCCCCTCGACTCCTAGAGGCCACCATTGTGACCATTCCGAAGCCCGGGAAGCCTCCGGAGGATCCTGGGAGCTACCGTCCAATCTCATTGCTAAATTGCGATATAAAAATATACTCTAAATTGTTGGCCTTCCGACTCGGCAAGGTTACCCCCTTTCTGATTCATGGAGACCAGGTAGGCTTTGTTGGGGGGAGACAGACCAAGGATGGCACAAGGCGAATTATTAATCTGATTAAAGCTGCGGAACAGGCTGGGACCCCCGGTGTACTCCTGTCCCTGGATGCGGAAAAGGCATTTGACAGGGTGCACTGGGGTTACCTGGCCGCCATACTTGAGAAATTTGGCTTCTGTGGCCCTATTCTCTCGGCCGTTCTGGCCCTCTATTCTCACCCCAACGCCAGGGTGCTGTCGTCGGGCTTTCTCTCCTCTAACTTCAGTCTCTCGAATGGAACAAGGCAGGGTTGCCCGCTCTCGCCCATCATATTCTCCCTGGTCATTGAACCCCTGGCCGAGTCCATCAGGGTGAGCCCGGATGTTTCTGGTTATGCTGTGGGGAGCTCAGTGCACAAAATCGGTTTGTATGCCGATGACATTATCATTGCCTGCACCAATGTGGAACCTTCCCTTGAGACAGTGTTGAAGATTATGAGGAGGTTTTCTTCCCTCTCCCTTTATAAATTAAATGCAGGGAAATCCCTAATCTTTCCGATCGGAGTTCCGGCGAACATGAGAGAGAGGTTAAAGGCTCGCTTTCCTTTTGTGTGGAGAGAGGATGGGGTTCCTTATCTAGGTATCTCCCTCACCTCTTCCGCCAAACTGATTGAGGTTAATGTCGAACGCTTGCTTGCCTCTCTGTCTGCCGAAAGGATGCACCATTCACTGGGGAACCTCTCTTGGGTGGCTAGGATACATGCTTTCAAAATGTTTCTACTCCCCAAAATCCTATATCTGTTCAGGAATCTTCCAGTGCTGATTCCCGCATGTTATCTGACCCGAATACAACAACAGGTTAACCGATATGTCTGGGCGGGTAGAAGAGCTCGGGTATCGGGGAACACAATGTACCTCCCATACAGTAGAGGGGGCATGGGGGTCCCTAATGTAGCGACGTATCACAGGGCCTCGATTCTTCAGGAGGCCAGAGTGTGGTGGGCTCCAGAGGAACCCCGAGATGGCTGGCGATGGAGGAGGAGGTTCTGGGACGCCGGCCCTTGCGCCTCTTGTTGGAGGCGGAGTGCCTGGCTCCCACGTCAACGCCTATGCCTTTTCCCGCGATGGCCGCAACATTAGCATGCTGGAGGAGAGAGGTTGGGAGGTGGATCCGACTGCCCCCTGACCAAATTAGCATAGACGCGTTGTCTTTCCACATTGAATTTTTGAACCTTACTCCGTGGCGCAAAGCTGGTATCCAGTCCCTTGCAGATATTCTGGTCGGCGGGAGGATCCTTCCCTTCTCGGATCTTGTGTTAAAATTTCCTGAAGCAGTGTCTACACACTACCAATACACCCAAATTGCCCATTTCATACGTGGAGGGGCCACACTCTGGCCTGTAAGGCCCCCGCATGAGATTTCTCATTATCAAAAATATATTCTTTTATCGGGAAAACCCAAGGGACTCTCGGGTATCTATCAGCAACTAAACGCGAACTTGTGTCCTTTCAAATTGAGCTACATGAGGCGCTGGGAGGAGGATCTTGGATTTATAGCTCCGGAGGAGGACTGGTGGGAGGGCCTCAGAGCTTTACAAAAGGCGTCCAAGTGTGTGAACCATCTAGAAATTTTGAAGAAGATCCACATGAGGTGGTACTACACCCCGGTTAAATTGACCCTCTTTTCCCGTGACCGCTCCCCTCTGTGTTGGCGTGGCTGTGGGGGACATAGATCACTGTGAAAACGTATAAGACTGGCGTCACCGTACATGTAGGTGCTGGCAGAAAATAATCATACTTACAAGAATAGGATATCTGCCGCAACACTACTGTATATATAAGAAATGTAAATTAATGAGTGGCACTATAGAAAAGAAGATCAGACTGAATTGTGCAAATGTGTAATGCAGAAACTGCCCTGTGCTAAAAATGAAATCAGAGGTCTTAGTCTCATTGGTGGCCACTAAGGATCAAGCCTGGCACCCACTTCAAGGGGCCTCCACTGCCAGGTCCTGACACTATGCCCTAGTGAGATGGTGAAATGGTGAAATCTGTGTAGGCTTATATGTCCATGGATGTAATTAAAATCAGGTGTGTGCTAGGACCTCACACTGGTGTCCAAGAGTGGTTGCCAGACTAAGAAAAGAGGGAAAAGGGAAAATTATAATGGGAGCTCAGTCAAAATAGACAATATGTGAAAACGTATAAGACTGGCGTCACCGTACATGTAGGTGCTGGCAGAAACCACTCTTGGACACCAGTGTGAGGTCCATACCCTGAGGACGGTGCCAGGATTGGGCGCCGAAACGCGTCGGTTTATAGGAATAAAGAGAATTTCGTTTGGAACATTGTTTCCCTTGTGATCCTTTTGGACGATCGGGCAGCGCGGACTGTGATGCACCTTTGATCCCAGAACCTGCAAAGTGAATGAGAAATTCACTTTGCAGTGCAGACATTGCGTAAAAATACGCAGTGCGTTTTCCGGGAGAAAACGCAGCTCCGTAAACAATTGATATGTCAATTGTTTACGCAGCTACTTCTGCGTATTCTCCCAGAGGGGAGGAAGAATCCAGCTTCCTCCTCCCCTCTGTGACAGCTGTGGCCGCCCATTAGATTTCACAGTGTATTAATACACACTGTGAAATCTAAATTAAACAAGCAAGTGTCTGAAAAATAAAAAAGAATCAATACTTCACCTGTCCGACGCCTTCTGCCGCTGTGCGATCCCCGGTTCCAAGTGAGATCTCTTCTGACAGGACCTGTGGTGATGTCAGAGGGGCGTTCCCGGGCACTCGCGGTCATGTGATACATATCACATGACCGCGAACAGCCAATCAGCGATGGGAACGCCCGGGAACGCCCCCCCCTCTGACGTCACCACAGGTCTTATCAGTACACCTCTCACTTACAACCGGAGACCGGACAGCGGCAGAAGGCACCAGACAGTGGGAGAAGGCTCCGGAGAGGTGAAGTATTAATTCTTTTTTATTTTACATACATTTGCCTCTGTTTAATTTAGATTTCACAGTGTATATTAATACACTGTGAAATCTAATGGGGCTGTCACAGAGGGGAGGAGGAAGCAGGATTCTTCCTCCCCTCTGTGACATCACTGATCTTTCTGGGGTAAAGAAAGCGCAGTGTGTGAAGGCCCCTGCATATTTTGCTGAGCTTTTTTGCGCGGCCGAAAAACGCGGCAAAAAGCGCGCACAAAAAAGCGCAGCAAAATACGCAAATGTGTGAACGTAGCCTTACCTATTATTTACTCAGCTGTTTGATATTATGGCCCATTACAGCGTTACAGTAATCAAAGCACTTCATACATAGTCTCTGCGCCATCCTCCATGTGCTTTTCCTCTTAAGACGCCTGCGCATTGCGCATTGATTATTCCTGTTGCTATGGCCATCCCCGGATATCCGCCCAACGCCATCTTTAGACTCCAGCACATGCGCAGTCTTCATTTTGAAGTCTGCACCCATCGCTGGTGCTTCTCACTTGCGCTATACCCACATTACATCCTAGTTTCGTCCTAAAAAAACCTTGCTCTGCTCAGCATCTTTTAATCTTTTACAAACTTAATCTAAAAGATGCTTAATCTTAAAAGTACTTAGGCCGGCTTCAGACTGCGTCTGAGATCCGATCCGTAGCTGTCCGCTTGAGGCAGACAGCCGCGGACTGGATCAGCACACAGGACCGGGGGGCTATTATGCCCTCCGATCCTGTGTGCAGCCGCACGCAGCTGCAGCCGCTGACAGGTCAGGACCGCGGCGCCCGCGGTCCTCACCTATCAGCAGCAGGAACTGCGTGCGGCTGCACACAGGATCGGAGAGCATAATAGCCCCCCAGTCCTGTGTGCTGATCCAGTCCGCGGCTGTCTGCCTCAAGCGGACAGCTACGGATCGGATCTCAGACGCAGTCTGAAGCCGGCCTTATAGTTATTACATATATTAAAGTGCAACTGTGCTAGTGGCCTATAATGATTAAACTCTGATTGTATATGAACGATGCTTGACTACATGATGGTTCTTTTGATGATTATTTTCCCTTTTGGTTACCTTAGGTATATGCATTAGCACTCTCATATGTATTTTATGCTTTTTTCTTTAATTATTTCTGTTTTCGTTTATTAGTGTGGTATTATGTCATGTCGTTATCTATCTTTTTATCATTATCTTATACCCATAACCCAGGGTTTCTCTGTCATAGCGCCCTATGACACTCCTGACAGGATCCGCACACAGTGGCACAGTTTTTAGGCTGTAATCCCTGCATGCTAGTCATGGGATCAACAGGGTTATCTTCAGTTTTTTAGATCCACATATTACAGGCATCCTTACCACTATACAAATTAACCACTCCAACTGTTTGATGTTACTTAGGCGGCCGTCACACGCTTCAATTTAATGCACAATATCGCTTAAGCGATCTGCTTTTTGATCGCTTAAGCGATATAGTTTGTGCATCGCTGCGTGCGATCAAGCTTGATCGTGACATCGCAGATTTGTGAGCCGGAGCTCATATCAAGCGATCAACACTTGATCAATCTGCCTCATCGTGGTGTGTGACACCACGATGATCCATCTCCCAGCGGCTGAGCCTATGCTGGGAGATGGTATCTATGGTAAACGTCGGGTTACTAAGCGCCGCGCGGCGCCTAGTAACCCGATGTGTACCATAGTTACCAGCGTTCTCGCTGCTCCACATCGCTGGTGAGTCTGTCTGTGTGACAGCTCACCAGCGATGCGAGCGATATTGTTAGCGATCGCGCGTGCACGTGATCGCTTACAATATCGCTCTGGATATTGATGCGTGTGACGGCCGCCTTAAAGGGATATTTATTCATCTTTATACCATCATATTTTGTATATAAATGTATATAAGGTGCTTTAGTGCATATCTCAATTATAAAGTGTTTTTTTTCTTTTTATAATAATGCTAGTGCATATAATTTACAGTGTATATACATTTTCTTATGAATTACGTGCTTATGGTTTTTTTCGATGGAGATGAAATCTTCTCTGCAGTCTCTACCCATTCTCAATGGGTGCAACATTTTTGTGTCTGGGGCGAAAAATCTGCCCAAATTGGATCCTCCCGAATCCTCCCGGATCAGGGCAATCTGGCGCTCCCTAACATGGGAGTCTATGGGGCCGGATTGCCCCAATCCTGGAGGAGTCGGGAACCGGACACCGGCGGCTGAAGTTCAGCGTCAGCTAAGCTGTCCCCTCTGAAGTGGTTCAGCACCATTTCGCAGGGGACAGCTGCACTCTGCAGCATCCGGCTACAAACAGGACCGGAGGGCATGTTTGTCCTCCTGTCCTGTTTGCAAATCAAGTCCGGGGATGTCAGATTCACCCCTGACAGCCCCAGACATGATGCTGCCGTGATGTGAAGGGGGCCTAAGCCCACAAAAAAAGATTGTTGGTTTCACACGCGTAGTCCTGTCTGTATATTTCACATATACATACGCATATATATATTTTTTTCCTGATATGTTGACTAAAACACACATGCCAACGGACAGACACACACTAGGATTATGCCAATTAAGAAATATGTCATAAATGTCTGAAAGGTGGGTTAATGGTAGCTAAATATGACACGTTGCCTGCAATTCATCTTGCTTGTGCATCTCATGACAATTATACAGTAAAGTGATTGTCTGCTATCCTTCATCAATATGAATTTAATTCACATGATCAAAGGGAAAAACGCTTACATGTTTATGTAAAGTCTAAGTTCTCAATTTGTTTAGTTTTTTGTTTTATTTACATTTTTAATAATTTGAACGTCATTTTAACCATCTCGGTTCTATATTTGCTACATATCCCATTTTCTGGTCTCAGTATACTTAAAGGGAACCTGTCAGGTTGTTCTACCCCCCTAACCTATCACTACCTGTCCCTGCACCTTGCTTGCTGATCCTAACCATCCCTGTCTGATCTAAAAGTGCCCTGTAAAGATTGAGAAAAATGAGTTACAAACTTAGTCTCCATCCGGAGACTGGAAAGGCGTGCTTCGAGGCTCCATTCCCCCCTCCTCGCCGGCATTCAGCACACCCCACTTGGCGGCGTCCTCGTTCCTTGTGCTCATCCTCCTCTTTTTTGTAATTCCCACCTCCCTTGTTGCTATGATATGCCGGGCCGGAACTTCATATCCGACCCAATGCATTGTGGGGCTGATCACCTGTTCGGCCCAACTCCAGCGCATGCGCAGTGCGCATATTGAAGCTGAGCTGTACACGTCATAAGCCCCCAGAATGCACCTGCCTGGATATGACGTGTGCGACTCGGCTTCAATATGCGTACTGCACATGTGCTGGAGCCAGGCCGAACACATGATCAGCCCCACAATGCACTGGGCCGGATATGACGTTCCGGCCTGGCGTTTCATAGCAGGGAGTTACAAAAAAGAGGAGGATGAGCACAAGGAACGAGGACGCCCAGCGGGGCATGCTGAATGCCTGCGAGGAGGGGAGAATGGAGCCCTGGAGCCCGTGTTTCCTGTCTCCAGATGGATACTGTATGTGTAAGTTTATAACTCATTTTTCTCAATCCTTATAGAGCACTTTTATAACAGACAGGGATGGTTATGGAGCAGCTAGCAAGGGCAGGGACAGGTAGTGATAGTTACAGGGTAAGACGACCTGACAGGTTCCCTTTAATTTACTATGCCATGATCTGGATTTCCTACATTTACTGTATCCAATTTGAATAGTAGAAAAAGACAGTTTATCAATATCACCTCTCACTGCGGGTAAGAAATGACAAAATGCTGAGCTGTATAACATTACCCATTTTGAAAGAATCTGTTATCAGAGGGACATCACTGTAAAGATGTTGAAAGAAGTCTATATTGTGTTGCATGGGACTCTATGAAGTGCTCGCTCAAATTAATTTTAATTATTGATGGGCTTTGTGTGAACTGTAATAAGGGTCAAGCAAATGAAGTATCTGCAATTGTGAGACAAAATGCGCATAGGGTCTTATCTCTTGGCAGTGTGGGGCATCCACCTGATGAAATCTGCTCACCTGTTGTGGTTGTGTGAACACACAGTCAGTAGCGCTCGTACAGCTATCAATCCTGGGAGAAAATAGTTAAAAAACACAATACCCAGAGAAAAATCCTTTATTTGAAATAAATCACACAGACAACCCTCATTTTCCCATTTATTAACTCTACACATAACCCCTCTGATGATAATCCATGACAATGGTCCCACGAAGCAAGCTGAGCTCTACTTCATCCAGAGGCTGCAGCGAGGGAAAAACATCCTCTCCTGGCAGCCTCTATGATCATGCTGAACTCAGATGACTCCACTGTCAGCATGATGTCACCCACAGCAGTGAGTGTGATCGAAGAGGCTGCAGTAAGAGGACACTTGTTCCCTTGATACAGCCTCTGGATGAAGCAGAGCTGAGTGTGTTTCATGGGACCCTCCATATATTATAATGCCCCTCTCATATTGTTTCATACACCCCCCATAGTCCTTAGGCCACCATGTACTTACTGATTAAATAAGTATTCACCTCTCCTTGGTTCCTATGCTGCTCTGGTCTCCATCCTAGCATCCTACGCTCTGCACAGCTCAGCACAGCAAACACTAGTGACATCACCTCGTCAGAGTGCAGGCACAACAGGAGAATGATGAAGTAAACAGTGGAGCACTCCCACTTTCATCCTTGCACTGTGCGATGACAGACGGGGGGGCTGGCACCAGGCCCCACGACTCACGGGGCCCATAGCGGCCACATGGTCTGCGCCGCTGCAGATGTGAGTCCTCGGGAATGCACATCCAGCTAAAGCAGGCATTGGGTCCTCTGCCTTCCTCCACATGTAGTGCTGTGTGGATTTCAGCAGACAGCTAAACCCTCATCCACTTCTCCAGTAAACAGACTGTAAAGCTTCCGAAGTCTATATTTATTGAGATGATGATGTGAACTTAATTCAGTTTGGTAAGAACTACAAGACAAACGATCTGAATTAGTACTTGGCACATAACAGGAACTAGCATAGTGATAGCGTAACACAGGATACAATCAACATCAGTAACTGGGACAAAGTTAATTGCAAAGGGCTCTATTTTATACAGAGATAAATCTATCTGAATGTAGTGCTAGAGCATTACAAAGTATAACACACTTCTATTACACAATACTCCTATACAGTGGTTGCAAAATGACCTGCATACAGGTTCTAGCACAAGTATATAGTTTGTACTACAACTCTCACCGGATTCCGCTGGTAGGAAGAGTGATTGTAGAGTCTTATCTCTTCAAAATCTCTCCTTCCTGGGAAAACTGGGAGGCGGTTCTTTCAGGATGACTAATCTTAAAGGGGAAACTCTTAAGGTACCCTCACACGCGGCAATATTGCTTGCAGTTTAACTGGCAATTTGCTGGTTGCAGTGAAATCGTGGACACACACATTGTTCCATTTGTACACGGCAACAAAATAGAACAATGTGTCCACAATTTCACTGCAACCAGCAAATTGCCAGTGAAATTGCAAGCAATATTGCCGCGTGTGACGGTATCTTTACATATGTAGGGACACTGCTGAAATGTGTGAAATACTTTTGAACAACATAAAAAGGTAACTCCTGATCTCTATAGGTTGAAACTGGTATTAACTAGGAACACTTTGCTGTGCATGAAGAGGTAGAACACTAGGGATGGCGGGCCCCCGTGCACCCAGGTCCAGATGCAATCACATTTCCCGCAACAGTTACGCCCCTGCCTGCTATGTACTGTGTAATTGCCATGTTTGACTGTACAGGGACATGGTCTGATCATACCACATGCCCTGGGCAGGGGAGGAAGTAAAAGTAAAATAGGTAAAAAGGTAAAATACAGATCACAAATTATTCTTTCTTTGAGGTAAAACATTTTTTTAAAATAGGAAGGAAAATGTTTTACTTCCTAGAAAGAAGCAGAAGATAATATGCTGTGCTCTCTTTAAACTCTCTTTTGCATCCTCCCCTGCCCAGGAAATGTAGTATGATCAGACCATGTCCCTGTATGGTCAGACACATCAATTACACAGAACATAGCAGGACACATATACAGTAGATTATCCCAGCACAGAAACATTTTCTTTTAAACACTAAATCTAGGTGTAGAAAGTATTTTTATTCCAAGATCTATTGATTAAAATTAAATTTAAAACTAACTTTGTTAGTGGAAAAAACCCTTTAAGACACTATCCACATAACACAATTGAGAGTTGCATATTTCTTATGTAAACACTGTGAGTCAAGCCTGTTGTCAAACTCGAAATACTAAATAACAGTACTTTCTATTTTTAGGCAAAGGAAAATTGACAATTTCCTCCCCCTCCACCAACCATTAGTATGTTTATGTTGAAAAGCCAAATGCAACATTTATCAGTTTCCATTCCGATACATCATAAAAGCTCTGAATATATCTGCATCATCTGTTTTCTTACTAAAATACTAGAAGACACCACAAAGTATCCAAACATTTTTCCCAATTTTTTTTAGAATTTGTGCAGTGCATTTCTTTTTTGATTCCCTGCTTTTTCGAGTCTTTTATATGATTTATTTTATTGATTAATTCTGTAGTCGCAGGGGGACTGGAATCTACCCAATGTAAGGCAAGTAATTTGAGAACTTGGAATAAAATATGAAGTATACCTATGACTATCGGGGACTCGGGGTCTGTCTCCTCTTCTTGTATACCCAAAATACACACTTGTGGATCTGACTGAAGTTTTATCTGATAGACATATGAGAGATACTACATGTTTCCCAAATACTCAAATTCTTGTGCATTCCCATATCATGTGCATTAAATTGGCTTCATCATTACCACACTATGGACACAGTGCATTAAGCCTAAATTCCCATTCTGTGGAGTAAAAAGGGTTCTTTATACTGTTCAAATAATTTTTATTCGAGTTTCAATAAATCAAGTACAAAGTATAATAATCAAATACAGTCGTACAGCAAACTGATAAGAAGTAGAGAAGTCAAAGGTATAATATGAAGAGATTACCTTATTACAATCAATTTCATCAAATACAGAACACCAAAAGAGAACAATGAAAGTAAACAGGGAAACAAAGAATTACACATCTCCAAATAATACTTTGGGAAGTAATTATGAAATAGTTTAACTAAAGGCAATCAATACTAAGGACCAAGAATCTCAAGCTAAGTCAAGTTATGAAGAACTGCTCTTCAGCAGATAAACATAAGGAAGAGAGGAAAGGAAATGAAGGGGGGGAAAGGTAGCTATAGACACTTACTATAGTACAAGCTATAGACAATGAGTCCATCATACAGTCCAGTGGTGAAGCCTAGAGAAAGTTATTTGGGGGGGATTTTGGCTGACTTTAAGAACGGAGATGGAAATTTTATATTCCACAATGCCCATTTCTTCTGATATTTGGTTTGTAGGCCATTTCTAATAGCGAATGAATATTCAAATGAATTATGAGATGCAATTCTGTCTATGACATCCTGTATAGATGGGACTGTAGACTCTCTCCAAAGTGAGGCAATCATAGTTTTTGCTGTTAAAAGAAAATGAATCGTAAGTGGCCTTATACGTTTTGGAAGAGAATCCAACCCAACCAAAAGCAACACTAACTCCGGAGATAGAAGAACCTCAATTCCAGAAATATCTTTAATTAGATGCCTTATGTCTCTCCAAAATTTTTTAAGGAATTGATTTCCCCAGAACACATGAGTCAGATCAGCAGTTTGGTTACAGTTCCTCCAGCACATCGGGGAGTTGAGTGAATTAAACTTATTGAGCTTCAACGGAGTAAGATACCATCTTGAATACAATTTAAATTGGGTCTCAATAAGGGAGATGCATGGTACCTGTGTATACATAAGATCAAAGGACTTGCCAAGTTGTTCAGTATTTATAGAGATGTTCAGGTCTTTCTCCCAGGCTACTACATTTGAAGATTTCACATAGACCGAATCTAGGTTAATGTCCTGATATATGTTTTTCAACTTCCAAAAAAAGGTACTCTGCGGGAACTTCAAAAGTTGTGTCACATTGTGAGGAAGAGAGAATACCAGTTTATGGCTCAACAGAATGCGATGAATCTCCTCCCAGGTTTTAACTTCTATGTCTTCCAGACCATAAGTGTTTTGTAGGACCGCAAAGGGAATCAACCCTCCTCTGCCATCCAAGATGTTAGATATAAAACCAATCCCATGATCTTTCCAGGATTTAAGTTTCAGGTTTGCAGAAATATAGTCTAATATATCAATTGGGATCCAAGTAGGTGGATGAGGTTGAAAGCTTTTCAATGATTTGGAAACAAACAATCTCCAGGATTGAATAGAGGCTTTCACTAACGTTTCTTTCGGAAGAGGTTTGTTTTTATCACAAAGGAAGGAAAGAAGCTGTGGACCAAGGCCTCCCTTTAGCATATTTTTATCTTCAAGAGTAAGCCAACTTGGTCTATCGCCTGTCTCCCACCATGATTGACTCAGTTTTATGATAGTGGAGTGATGATATGCGGTGAGGTTGGGAACAGCCAGACCTCCTCTAGACCTCCCTTTCTCCAGGGTAGTCTTAGCCACTCTTGGTTTTTTCTTATCCCAAATGAATCTCGTCAAAAGGGTTCTTTATAAATTAGGCAATTGAGTAAGCCCCTATGTTTAGAATGGGAGCGCACGGTGCTGCGCTTGACTGCACAGGGGAACGCTAATGTGAAGGCACCCTAACAGCCTGGGAGTGAATTCCAGGATATTTTCCCACATTCCATCTGATAAAGGCCCAATTTTGGCCCAACTGTGATGATCCCGGATGCTGTCATGACTCACTTGCTGTGGATGCCCAGCGAGTTACAGCATCCACAGAAAGTGATAATTTCTCCAGTACAAAGTGGTGCATCAAGAATGTCTGTGAACAGAAATGATCAGACACTGCGGTGCTGAGACGCCCAAAGCAGCCAAGTAAAATAAAGAAAAAGTTAAAGAAATGTTTTTAAAAATATGGAAAAAAAATAAAACTTTATATCACCCCACTTTTGCCCCATTGAAAACAAAACTATATAAAAAAATACACATATTTGGTATCACCACGTTCAGAAAGGCCCAATCTATCCTCTATAATAATTCCCCTAAGCCAGCTTCCGTCACTATGTAACGTTTATGACGTCACATCCGACTGAAGCTGGTTTAGGGGATGATAATCCCTAACTAATATGGCCGCCGCTTACTCGGTAGTGGGGACTTTCAATGCCCCACTACCGATTTTACAGTGGTCCCTGTGCCCCTCCAGCTTTGCCCCTCCAGCTCTGCCCCTCCAATTATACTTACCACTCCATCGCACCTGCCTCCGTCTTCCTCCGTCCTCCGTCTGCCGGCGCCTCTATCTTCGTTGTCGCTGCCCCGTAAACAGTGAAACCAAGATGGCGGCCGCTAATTCTCGCGAGAGTTCCCGGCCGGCTGGAAAGTCTCGCGAGAGTTCCCAGCTGGCATCTTGGTTTCGCACTCTGCACAGCAGTGACATGCAAGATGGCGGCTGCAAAGTGTCGCCTCACGAGATTTCCCGACCGCCATCTTTAATGTCGCCGGCCCGCACAGACCAACACCAAGATGGCGGCCGGGAACTCTCGCGACACTTCCCGGCTGCCATTTTGAGTCCGGGATTTTTACCTCACACCACTGCTGCGCCGCCCTCACTTCTGTGAACCCGCCTGCTGACCAACACTTCAAGTACTGTTTGCCTTCTGCTACTGCCTGCGTGCGCTGACCACTCTGCCCATGGAACTGCGAAGACCACTCTGCCCACGGCACTGTGCTGACCACTCTGCCCACGGCACTACGCTGACCACTCTGCCCACGGCACTACGCTGACCACTCTGCCAACGGCGCTGTGCTGACCACTCTGCCCACGGCGCTGCGCTGACCACTCTGCCCACGGCACTGCGCTGATCACTCTGCCCACGGCCCTGCGCTGAGCTGACCACTCTGCCCACGGCACTGCGGTCACCACTCTGCCCACGGCGCTGCGCTGACCACTCTGCCCACGGCACTGCGCTGATCACTCTGCCCACGGCCCTGCGCTGAGCTGACCACTCTGCCCACGGCACTGCGGTCACCACTCTGCCCACGGCGCTGCGCTGACCACTCTGCCCACGGCGCTGCGCTAACCTCTCTGCCCACGGCGCTGCGCTGACCACTCTACCCACGGCGCTGCGCTGACCACTCTGCCCACAGCACTGCGCTGACCACTCTGCCCACGGCACTGCGCTGACCACTCTGCCCATGGCACTGTGCTGATCACTCTGCCCACGGCCCTGCGCTGAGCTGACCACTCTGCCGACGGCACTGCAGTCACCACTCTGCCCACGGCGCTGCGCTGACCACTCTGCCCACAGCGCTGCGCTGACCTCTCTGCCCACGGCGCTGCGCTGACCACTCTGCCCACGCCGCTGCGCTGACCACTCTGCCCACGGCGCTGCGCTGACCACTCTGCCCACGGCACTGCGCTGACCACTCTGCCCACGCCGCTGCGCTGACCACTCTGCCCACGGCGCTGCGCTGACCACTCTGCCCACGGCGCTGCACTGATCACTCTGCCCACGGCCCTGCGCTGAGCTGACCACTCTGCCCACGGCACTGCGGTCACCACTCTGCCCACGGCACTGCGCTGACCGCGCTGACCACTTTCACCACACTCACTGCTAACCACTGAGCCACACCGCGCAGTGCTAACCACTGAGTCACCGCGCAGTGCTAACCACTGAGCCACCGCGCAGTGCTAACCACTGAGCCACCGTATACTCTGCTACCCACAAAGCCGCCTGTATACACACAATTCATTTCACCGCACTCCCGTAACTATTAGTAAATAAACTATATATGGATTCTAGACTACCCGATTCTTTAGAATCGGGCCGCCATCTAGTCAAAGTATAAAATCAATACGATCTGTAAACTGCATGGCGTAAAAAGTCTAAACGCCACAATTGTTTTTTTGTTTGCTGCAAAATTGAAATAAAATGCAGTAACGGGCAATCAAAACAATATATCTATCCAGAAATAGTATCACTAGAAATGTCAGCTCAAGATGCAAAAAATAAGCCATCACACAGCCCCAGATCCCGAAAAATCAGAACGCTGCGAGTCATCAAACGCTCCCGAAAAATGAGAATGCTACGAGTCCTTGAACGCTCCCAAAAAATGGGATCGCTGCGAGTCATCGAACGCTCCCGAAAGATGAGAATGCTACGAGTCCTCGAACGCTCCCGAAAAATGGGATCGCTACGAGACATCGAACGCTCCCGAAAAATGAGAATGCTACGAGTCATCAAAAGTGCAATTCTTTTTCTTCAAAAACGTCTGAATTTTTTGAACCATTTACCTAAAATGTAAAGTATACATGTATGGTATCTATGAACTCGTACCGACCGAAGACATCATACTGCCACATCAGTTTTATCATATAGTGAACATGATAAATGAAGAAAAAGGAAAAACAATTGTGAAGATTCACTTACTGTATTTTGCAATTTCACCGCATTTGGCTTTTTTTCCCTGTTTTCCTAGTACATTATATGGTAAGATGAATGATGTGATTCAAAAGTACAACTTGCCCTGCAAAAAACAAGACCTCATATGTCTATATGGACGCAAAAATAAAAAGGTTATGGCTCTTATAAGAAATTTTGAAAAAAATCAAAGCGCTAAAAAAGTGAAAAAGCAAGGTCATAAAGGGGTTAAATAAATAAATACATAAATAAATTAAAAAAACAAAGTCCACAAAGTAATCATCTAGAGAAGGCAGAATTTTTAAATGGGCTTTTTAGCGCTTTATATACTTGGGATGTCCCAAGTTCCCAACACATCTCTATAAGAGCCAGGACTCCCACAGAAGGGTCATTCCATGTCAAGTGAACCAATGATTATTACCTCTATATTTTTAATTCTTTTGAGATTTTGTTATTTGATAATAGCATGTCAGACAATGCAAAATGTGAAGAGAAAAATGTTTAAATTTTTTAAAAAATTTATTTTTTTTAAAAATGATTTTCAAAGTTCGGAAAAAGTGCGAATTTCGCTGTTGCCTGCCTTTACGTTTCTCCTCATAACTAAGGCTAGGAATAAGATAGAGAGACAAAATAAACACCATTCTACTCAGAACTATACAGGCTTTCACCAGATATGTCACAAGAGGATCTTTGTTAATATTTTACCCATGTGATCGCAAGCGCAAAACTTTAAAACGCATTTCCGAAAAATCGGCGCGCTTTAAATATTTCAAAAACTGCCCATGTGTCTGCTTTGCTCTTAGCCACATCTGTACCAAATTTCAAGTTGGGATCGCGATGGGATCATATTTTAAAATATTTTACTATTAATAGCGTCAATGGGTCATTCCATATCAAGAGATCTAAATATGAATATTTTTTTTTACCTGACGTCTTTAGATTTTTTTGATTTTTTTTTCCTTTATGAAGTACTACTTTAGTTAATTACAAATTAAAAGTTTAGAATGTTTTTCTTCATCAGTTAATTTTTTACAGATTTTTAAAGTTTAAAAAAAGGGTGAATTTTGGCCTGGTATGACTTTACATTTTTTATCTTGGGCTAGAAATAAGATAGAGAAACAAAATAAACACCATTCTACTCAGAACTGTCCAGGCTTTCACCAGATATGTCACAAGAGTATATTTGTTAATTTTAATTTTTTACCCACGCGAACGCAAACGCAACATTTTGAAACGCATTTCCGAAAAAAACGTTTTAATAAAAATTTTCCAAAACTGCCCATGTGTCTTTTATGCTCTTAGCCACATCTGTACCAAATTTCAAGTTGGGATCGTGATGGGATCATATTTTAAAATATTTAACTATTATAGTGTCAATTCAAAAATCTTGAATTCAGATCTGTTCAACCTGTGGTCTAAAAGCGTGGGGTCTATATTTATCAAATCCATTATTTTTCGACATTACTGTATTATTTTGATATGTTACAGCTTAGAAGCAGGAGAGGACATATAGGAAAAAGCTTTGTTAGGGCTCAACCTGAGAAAGCACAGGGATAGACAGTGAATGCAGAGCAGATGATAGGCCAGCAGCTCTGTCAATCATGTTAAGTGTCTACCCACTGCATTCAGGAAGTAAGACAGCTCGTTCAGACCTTTCATGTCCTGACATGTCTGGACATCTTCACTCCTGAACAAACAATAGTCTGTACAAAGCCATCAAGGCTGTGTACTAAAATATGGGTGAGTAAATATATTAATAGTTTAATGCTTTTATTATTAAGGGCCAATACACACAGTGCTATTCTTAGGGATCATCATTCAGAAAAACAGCCCCATTGATTTCTATGGGGTTCACCACATGCAGTGTTTTTGGAAACACTCAAGAGTGAGTAAATCACTGCTTGAACTACTTTTTAATCGCTGCAATAAACGCAGCATTTATCATTTATATAAAAAAGCTGCCATTTTTTTCACTAGTGATTAAAAAAACTAACGCATATGTGGTAAAAACTTGGTAGAAAAACAAGCTGCCTAAACTGCAGCGTGTATCTGCAGACAGAAAAAACTGTGCGCGCTAGCCCTAAAACTCACTTTATAGTAATACAGTTGTATCTCAAGTGTACTGTAAATCTTTATTTTTATTACCTATCTTCCTTACTTAATATTAACTGTATTTTTCCCACACAGCAATGGCTGCTACTTCTCAAGAAACAGCATTTTATCATAGACACTGTTGCAATCCTTTTGAAAAAATATGAATATGATTGGCGCTGGTGGCTGGCTACTGTACTCTCCAAAGATTGTGAAAATGAAGAAGTAGAATTGACTTTATTGCATCCTTCTGGTCCAGCGCCATCCTTTGTGTATCCAAGAAAACCAGACATTTTAAAAGTGCACAAAAATCAGATATTAACTCAGGCGGAGCCTAACACCGTGACAGGCCCGACATACTCTTTGACACACAAGGAAATGGCGATTGCTAGTAAGCGTTTATGGGCAAGATTACATTTCACCCACTAGAAAGGACAAATTGATAAAATGTCACTTTAAAAACATACTATTAATTGTTTGATTAGTTCATCATTTATAGAACGATGATTTAACTACTGTACTATTCTTATTAAACACTTCATAAATCACATCTTTAGTGATAGAATAGAAAACAAATTTATATGTATAAATAGGGGTTAACATTTTTGGTTCTTTTAATCTTGTTTAATCAAACTTGAGGATATGATCACCTTTCTTCTTTTGGTTTGTTCTATACATTCAAGTTGAAAATGCTGAGCGTTGTGTTCTGATGATTAAGATGTATTTATCCTGGCACTTATGGGATTTGTTTTTTGTGTTTCTTTTTTGTTGCATATAAGTGTTTTATTCAATAAGTTGTGATAACTCATACAACCATAAAATAAAAAATATATAAATTTGACAGGTCCCAAGTTGAATCTCTGCACAAATATAACCAAGAACACGATCAGTCATTTTTTCACAATTGCCCGTCAATAGTTTGAATTTGATATAAAGAAACATAGTCTTGTAACATATCAAATGAAAGCTGTTACCGTTCTGAGTAAAATGATGCCTCTCCCACTTCATTATCTTATTTCTAGCCTGAGATAAAAAAATGTAAAGCCATACCAGGCCAAAATTCACCCTTTTTTTAAACTTTAAAAATCTGTAAAAAATTAACTGATGAAGAAAAAAATTCTAAACTTTTAATTTGTAATTAACTAAAGTTGTACTTCATAAAGAAAAAGAATAAAAAAAATCTAAAGACGTTAGGTAAAAAAAATATTCATATTTAGATCACTTGATATAGAATGACCCATTGACGCTATTAATATTAAAATATTTTAAAATATGATCCCAACGCGATCCCAACTTGAAATTTGGTACAGATGTGGCTAAGAGCATAGCAGACACATGGGCAGTTTTTGAAATATTTAAAGCGCGCCGATTTTTCGGAAATGGGTTTTAAAGTTTTGCGCTTGCGATCACATGGGTAAAATATTAACAAAGATCCTCTTGTGACATATCTGATGAAAGCCTGCACAGTTCTGAGTAGATTGGTGTTTATTTTGTTTCTCTATCTTATTTCTAGCCCGAGATATGATAGAAAATGTAAAGCCATACCAGGCCAAAATTCGCACTTTTTAAAAACTTTAAAAATCTGTAAAAAATTAACTGATAAAGAGAAAAATTCAAAACTTTTTTTTGTAATTAACTAAAGTTGTTCTTCATATAGAAAAAAAATTAAAAAAATCTGAGGACGTCAGGGAAAAAAAATATTCATTTTTGGATCACTTGACATGGAATGACCCTACTACAAAAGGGGTGACCATGGTGTATCCCAGTGCTCCTAACACAGCAATCGCTAAAAGAGCCCCAACACTGAGAGGTATTATATTAAACACCACTTCTAAGCCATGGAGGCCAGTAGTAAGTCCCTTGGCTGGCATAACCAAGCAGCAGGTAGCTCTCTCTGTCAGCCTCGCAAACACCCAATTGTCTCTCCTATATGCCCAGTAATGTGCATAATATACTCAGTTGGTTAAATACAATTATGGTCCAACTGAAGCTAAGTAAAATCAATGTGAACAAGACCCCAGGCCCAGATGGGCTGCATCTAAGCATTCTTCAGGAACTCACCTCAGTTATTGCAGTACTCCTTATACATCATTTTTAGAGACATTCTAGTCCTGGTGCTGTACTAAGAACTTTGTGTTATGAGAGATTTATAGGGGATTGGTTTTGTACGATGACTTGACATTTTCATTGGCATCATTTTGGGGTACATATATTTTTATTGATTTAGACTTAATTTTTGGGAAGCTGAAGAGCAAAAACCAGGCAATATGGAGGGGGATTACATTTTTACATTTTTAAGTATTGTTTTAAACTTTTCTTTTACATTTGTGTAAGTACCACAATGGACGTGAACATCAAGGAGTTTTATCGCTTGTCTAATGAATTGCAAAACTTATGCATTGCACTGTATTTAGCCTTTCAGCCTTAGGACTCTTTCAGCTGTCCGTTATCATTGGTCTAATCTTAGATCATTATGTGTGGACTGGCCTAGTGTCTTCCGACTTGAGTGTGACAGCTTCATATATTTCTGTAAGGATGTCACGCTTGGTTCAGGAGACATGTGGTCAGTCCTTGTATTGCAATCCAAGATGGGATCGATAATCACCAATCGCTAAAAGAGCCCCAACACTGAGAGGTATTATATTAAACACCACTTCTAAGCCATGGAGGCCAGTAGTAAGTCCCTTGGCTGGCATAACCAAGCAGCAGGTAGCTCTCTCTGTCAGCCTCGCAAACACCCAATTGTCTCTCCTATATGCCCAGTAATGTGCATAACATTACATACATACTGTTTATTATTTGACAGCTCTCAGCTCA
Source organism: Allobates femoralis (assembly GCA_033576535.1). NCBI lineage: Eukaryota > Metazoa > Chordata > Amphibia > Anura > Aromobatidae > Allobates > Allobates femoralis. Next base: position 44,423,826 of record JARQOC010000007.1, read on the forward strand.
ATCTTGAGCCGTGGCAACTTGATGGATTAACGCTCTGTAGGAAGATCGATCTTGCGCGAGCCAAGATAGCTCCAACACAGTCTTCTCCTCTATTATCTTGATAGTGTGGCACCCCACTGGTCAGGCGTCACAAGTGGGGTACTGCACCCAAAGATGAGCGTGTGGTTATGTTGCGCCCAGGCTTTGGGGTACTCCGGTGTCAGGCGGCAAGGGTTAATGCTCTGGTTGTCACGGTGGCCGCGCCTGACCACCGTGTCTTGGGCCTATCTTCCAAAAAAAGGGGTTATATTTACAGGGGACTATTTACAATGTTTGTCGTGACGCCACCTGTAGTTTCTGGTGATGTTGCACCAGCGCCAGCACAGTCCGCCGGAGGTAGATGGTACTGCGGCAAGTTGGTGTAGTCCTCCACAGGTAGGACTGGACCTCCGGGGCAGCGTTCCTGTTTGGGAACAAGTTAATTTAAAAGAAAAGCAAGCAGAATCCAAAGTCACTTTTCCTCCCGGTACTTTACTGTTATTTGCAATAGTCATATACAAAGTCACAGTTTAGCACTCCTGATGGTATGAGGACAGGTAGCTCAATGGGTGGCTGCAGGCAGATCTTAGGTGGTATGGTGGACCCTTGGTGTGTGCCTTCGTGCTCTACCCCCGTCTGTTCCTTTCCTGCTTTCCAGTGGTGGTGTGAAGCCTAGTTACTTAAAGCCAACCTGACCTCCTTTCTGTCTCTCACCCAAGCTGCCTTCGGATAACCTTCTGCTGGCTGACCGCTTGCTCCTTCAGCGGGGCCTGGTACCCTCTTTCGGTTGCTCAGGTGCCCGGGAGAAGTGTGGACTCCACAGGTCTCCGGATTTTCTGTGGTCCTGAAGCATCCCACAGGTGCAGGCTCCGGTGCCCGGTAAGCTGTCTGGGGAAAAATTTCTCAAGTTCTTCATTCCCAAACTGGCTGTCAGCTCCTAGGATCTTTCCTCAAACCCTTTATTCTTCCTCCATCTCCTCCTTCAATCAACTAACTACCGACCTCCTACTCCACTCATTTCGAGGCAAAGACCTCCTTGTTCCCCTTAGAGGTGATTTTATTCCCTCCCGGGTAACCTCCCACCGTGTAATCTAGTGTGGGAGTGCTGGTGAATGGGTACCACCCACCATCCTAGGATCCACCTGCAGCTGGAGTATCTGCATCTCTTTTACGGGTGCAGTACCCCTCTGTGACGCCTGCTTAGCGGGGCGCCACAGTTATCCCTGTCTCAAGTAGAATGCAGAACACTGTGGAAGGATTTGATCCCAACACACACTGACCGATGAAACCAGGGGAGGTCCCAAAAGAGAGAGTTGGAGAGTGGGAAGTATGAGGGGAGCAGAGTGGAAAACGCACGGGGAGTCTTCAGGAGTGTCTTCCCCGAGGAAAAACGGAGAATGGGAGCTCACCCGAGAGAGAAAGGGGGCTTCAAAAGAGGGCTAGAGAGAGAAGTAGCCCAGACAGAAAGGTCCTGACTTGTTCAGCCGGAGTACACGGGTCTGACAACGTGGCCTGGAGTGTTCACCCTCCGACTCTGAAGACATTCTCAGGGTGTTTATCCCCTGGGATGTATTACTGCTGAAGAAGCAGGCTAGAGAAGAAAGAGAGAGAAGGAACAGGACAAGGGTTAGATCCAAGAAGGTACCACCAGAGACTTACACAGATTCTTCATTCTGCTGCGACTACCTGGCCGGCCATCCTGCGGGAAGTACTGTGAGCTGTATCACCATCTTGATCAGTTTCTGCAAGTAAAGTACCTGGTAGAGTGAACTGCCTCTGTGTTTCTGTCCTGCTTTCATTGAGTTTTCTCAACGGTGTGCACCGTCCTGGCTCAGGTAACACTGCCCCGGAGGCTTAGCTCTACCTGTAGGGAGCTGCTTCACCCTAGCCGCAATACCACCACCCTCCAGAGGACTGTGGCGGCGCTGGTGTCTAGTCACCAGGTACTACAGGTGGCATCACGAGACAAAGACATTAATCCTGTGTAAATACTAAAAAAAACCTTTCTATTTGTGGCTTTCCCCCCCCCACCCCCGTCCCGGGCCACGGATCTAGGCAGGCCACCGGCGACATTCCCTGCTTGGAGAGTAAGAGGCCCAGACATCTGAGTTCCCATAACCCGGGGTGCTACAATAGTATCAAGCCATCAGGTTGCTGGTAGAATCTTCAAAACCAAACAAAGAAGGAGGTTTCAGGCCCTTTTGTATAAAATATGTATCAAAAACACCCATGCTATGTTTTATTAATGAATTCATTAAAGTTAATGCAAAATACATATAAAATCCATTTCATAGCACCTATATAGATACATATACATCATATATTTATTTCATAAAGTGATCAGTATTTAAAGTGATATCGTGACATTAAAATTTCCTAGTAGGATGGTATAACCCCTCCTAAATGAATATAGGGCAAGTCATCAGAAGTATATGGTCAGTGAATCCGCATTTACTCCATATATCCTGTGTATAGCATGGTACATAGTAGTAATATATAGCAATTCAACCCCAAAAGCCCCCCAACGAGACCGCAGGCATTCCTATAGGCAGGATGATGTCAGGTGGCCACTGACTCTCCAGCCTGGGATTGGCCGCAGGACGGCGTGGAGGGGGCGGAGCGGAAGTGCAGCACACATGGGCTGAGGATGCATCAGGGATATAAATAGCTGTCGGCCGGCAGGTTTAAGTGGACCCCATTGATAAAGCATTGGCGAAACGCGTCTGGGGGGCACCCGGACACCTTATCCCTCCTATAATATGGGTAAGTGCTGAGGTTGTGGGAGGAGGGAACGCTGTATACATATGCTCTGAACCTTGTGTAGTGCATGATAGGATTTCACAGGGGAAGTCTGAAATAGTTATCTCCCCTTAGTGTGGATGGACTGTGATGCTAGTGTATTTGGACTATTGTCCGGCACTGCTCCACAGGGCTCAACACATGGGGATGAGGGACACTTATTAGTCGGACTTTCCCTCCCCTTTTGGGGTTGAATTGCTATATATTACTACTATGTACCATGCTATACACAGGATATATGGAGTAAATGCGGATTCACTGACCATATACTTCTGATGACTTGCCCTATATTCATTTAGGAGGGGTTATACCATCCTACTAGGAAATTTTAATGTCACGATATCACTGTAAATACTGATCACTTTATGAAATAAATATATGATGTATATGTATCTCTTATCTATATAGGAGCTATGAAATGGATTTTATATGTATTTTGCATTAACTTTAATAAATTCATTAATAAAACATAGCATGGGTGTTTTTGATACATATTTTATACAAAAGGGCCTGAAACCTCCTTCTTTGGTTTTGAGGATTGTTTATTTAGGAGGGGCTCATTGTGGCCATTGGCCAAAATACTAACACACATTGTAAGGACAACTCTCTATATGTTGTTGCTGGTAGAATCTTGTTGTTTCAGGTTTTTTCCTGAAATCATTAAAGTGAATGGGCAAAAAAATGAATCCTGTAAGAATCAGGTTTTTTCCCGATCTTCAGGAAAAAAACGCTAGTGTGAAAGGCCCCTTACTGACTTCAAGTGTTGTGTCATCTTGAGTGATCATTGATCCGAGTAGGTTGAAGTCCTTTACAACTTCCAGTTCGTCTCCATCCATTTCAAAAGTGTTTCAGTTGTATCTGCTGGAAATATAAATCAATGCAGCTTTTATTCCAAAATGATATTACTATGTAGGGAGGCACTTTTTCTGCCGAGGATATATTAATAGAAATTGTCTAACTCTGATCTACACAATAAAACAATAAGGAAAAAAACGAAAAAAGAATGTAAAGCTTCAAAAACTCACAAGAAAAAAAATATCACAAAACAAACTGAAAGAGAAGATCGACGACAGCTAACCATTAAGAAAAACATATTCATTTATTTCTTACCTGGCATTGTTTAAAAAGAATAGGAACCTCTCCCCCTGACTATGCCTAATGGAAAAACCTTCATTGCTAAGAAACCTATTCAGATGTATGTACAATAGTTACTGGATTATTAATGCATTCTCCTTCTCCAGTGGGGCTCGATCCATGCACGGCAAGTACAAACTATTACACAATCCATTGCACTGCTCTGTTGTCCTGTCATATTTATTAATGTATATTATTATTATTATTATTATTGTTTATTTATTTATATAGCATCATTAGGTTCCATGGCGCTTTAAATGAGGATAAGGGAGACAGGCACAAGTACACTAACTCTAGACAATCAGGACATACAGGTACAGGAGGGGAGGGGACCCTGTCCACAAGGGCTCACAGTCTACGAGGGGCGGGTGGGGATACAGTAGGATGGGGGAATGTCAGTCATGGGGCGGTCGCCTCGGTTTCATGGCAGGTTGTAGGCTTGATGGAATAGGTGAGTCTTCAGGTGACACTTGAAGGTTCTCAGGGTCGGAGAGTGTCTGACGTGTTGGGGCAGGGAGTTCCAGAGTATGGCAGATGCCCGGGCAAAGTCCTGGACGCGATTGTGCGAAGAGGAGATGAGGGGGGAGCAGAGGAGTTCTTGGGAGGATCGGAGGTTGCATAAGGGTAGGTATTGGGAGACCAGGTCGGAGATGTATGGTAGGGACAGGTTGTGTATGGCTTTGTATGCTATGGATAGTGTTTTGAACTGGGATCTCTTGGAGGCAGGAAGCCAGTGAAGGGCTTGGCAGAGGGGGGAGACAGGGAAGTAGTGGGAGGACAGATGGATTAGCCAGGCAGCCGAGTTGAGGATACATTGGAGAGGTGTAAGGGAGTTGGAGGCCAGTGAGGAGGAGGTTGCAGTAGTCAAGGCAGGAGATAAGAGCATGAATAAGTGTTTCTAAGCTGGAGCCAGAGGGATGTGGTGAGGGCCTCGATGTGGGGCTTGAAGGATAGGGAGGAGTCAAGGATTACCCCGAGGCACTTGGCTTGGAGGACTGGGGAGAGAGTGCAGTCATTAACGCAGATGGATTGGTTGGGAAGTGGGGGGGGAATTTCTTGGGGGGGAAGACGATGAATTCAGTTTTGTCCATATTGAGTTTATGGAAGCGAGCAGAGAAAAAGGAAGAGATGGCGGAAAGGCATTGTGGGATTTTGGAGAGTAGGGAGGTGATGTCGGGGCTGGAGAGGTAGATTTGGGTGTCGTCGGGGTAGAGGTGGTATTGAAAGCTGTGGGACTCAATGAGTTGCCCTAGGCCGAGAGTGTATATGGAGAAAAGTAGCGGTCCCAGGACCGAACCTTGGGGGACTCCGACAGAAAGGGGGTAGGGCGAGGAGGTGTGGGAATGGGAGACGCTGAAGGTCCGGTCCGCTAGATATGAGGATATCCAAGAGAGGGCAAGGTGGGTGATGCAAAGGGATTCCAGGATCCGGAGAAGAAGGGAGTGGTCAACCGTGTCAAAAGCGGCAGACAGGTCGAGGAGGAGGAGGATGGAGTAGTGGCGTTTGTTCTTGGCGGTCAGTAGGTCGTTGGTGATTTTGGTTAGGGCTGTTTCGGTGGAGTGGAGGGGTCGGAAGCCGGATTGTAGGCAGTCGAAGTGGGAGCAGGAGGAGAGGTGAGAGGACAGTTCAGAGTGGACGTACTGTTCAAGTAGCTTAGAGGCGAATGGAGAAGAGATATGGGGCGATAGAGACAGAGGTAAGGTCGAGGGGGTGTTTTTTTAAGGATTGGAGTGATTAGGGCGTGTTTGAAGGCCAAGGGGAAGGTGCCAGTGGTAAGTGATAGGTTGAAGAGGTGGGCGAGGGCTGGGATGAAAATGGAGGTGTGGTTGGGAATGAGGTGAGGAGGGCAGTGTAGGTGAGAGGGGGAGTTGTGGGGATAGTGGGCCGAAGCTGTTTCTGATCTTGTCGATCTTCTCCTTGAAGAAGGTCGCAAAGTCTTCAGCAGAGATGAGGGGAGAAGGGGGAGGAGCGGGAGTGCAGAGTAAGGAGTTGAACGTTTTGAAGAGCTGTTTGGGGTTGCGGGACAGAGAGGTTATTAGGGATGAGAAGAAGGCTTGCTTGGCAGAAGCCAGTACCATCTTGAAGTCAGTGAGGGATTGTTTGAACAAAGCAAAGTGCTCAGAGGTGCAGAATTTTTCCATCTCCTCTCGGCGACCTGGATGCCTGTCTTAGATTTTTGGTGAGGGTGGTGTGCCAGGGTTGCCTATTAGTGCGTGGAGCGTGGAGTGTAAGGGGGGCGGCTAGGTCGAGGGCGTTCATTATTGTGGTGTTGTATAGGGTGGTGGCAGTGTCAGTGTATATGTTGCCTATTTGTCTAATACATGTCCTTGAAAATATTAATAGGGATAAGTATACTCAATCGAGCAAAGATGGAAACTGGAAAGGGAGCCAGATACTGTAAAAATGTATTTCCAGCCTAGCTGATCCAGGTGTAACATGGGATCCACATTGATGCCAATGTGCATGAATAAATGCAAAGGTCATCTTTGTAATACAAAAACAGCTTGAAAATGCTAAATGAGAGCTGCTATAATACAGCAAATTCTGCTTTCAGAGTCATAAAGGAGAGTGCTGTGATACTCTTAAGCCTTAATAGGGCGTATGGACAGGGTTTGTGTCCTTGCGACAGACTCTTTAATAGTTATAGTGCATACTGTTAAGTCCATATATATTAGGACACTGACACAAATTTAGGTTTTTTTTTAACTTGTTTACTGAAAAATAATCAAGTTATAGATATATAATGGTTAAATAAAAATGGTGATGCACAGCTCTCATATATACGGGGTGCAAAATAACGCATGAACAAAGACCAATGATTAAATAACCAGCTCACGTGGAAACAATGATGCACATCTTGGTAGTAAATAATACATTTTTATTATATAACAAAAAGAAGGCTGACAAAGACATACAGAATAAAAACAATTAAAATCAAGTAGGTCCCATGACCCAGGTTGCACAATAGACAGCAATTCTGAAGGTACCGTTACACGTCACAATATCGTTCCAATATCACATACAATTTCACGGGAGCGCGCACGTTTTTGGCACTTGTCCTAGATCACATAGTAGATGTTACACAGGGAGATATCGGCAGGCAATGCAACTAGGATGTTGTACGCAACTTTTGTGCGCTGTGTATGAGCAACCCAGCGTCCGAGCATTAACAATGTAGTGAATAGGGGAAGTTGCAAACAAGATCGTAGTTGCGCCGTCACACAGCACGGTCATGCCAGATCGCATATGCAACATTGTACAGTTGAACGGCTTGTACAATCTTCTTGCAATATCATACTTGTGATTTTTTCTGGATGATTTTTTCCGTGTTTCCTGTTACACCACATGACTTTTTGTCAATGTTACATAAATGGTATACTGAGAGTTACATAAATGGTATACTGGGACAAGGTCCATCAAGGAAGCTAATCAAAGGACTTAATAGATTCCAAAGTTCATGGAATAAAAATATATCAAACAGCATCAAAACACCAAAATAAGTATCATCACCTGGTCACTCAATTGTAATGATGCTGTGCATATAACTCAATTCCTTAGGGCCACTTCACACTGCGGCGTGATCCGGTCCGGGTCTGTCCGGGAGGACCCTGACAGCCGCAGACCGGATCAGCACACAGGACAGGGGGCTATTATGCCCTCCGGTCCTGTGTGCAGCGCATGCAGTTCCCGCTGCTGATAAGTCAGGACCGCGGGCGCCGCAGTCCTGACCTGTCAGCGGCTGCAGTTGTGTGCGCTGCTCACCGGACCGGAGGGCAAATTAGCCCCCCAGTCCTGTGTGCTGATCCTCCCGGACAGACCCGGACTGGATCACGCCGCAGCGTGAAGCGGCCCTTAGAGAGACAAAACCCTTTGATCAAACAAGCACACAATCATACCAAATGTTAGGCTGCAACCTGGGCGTCTGGGGGCCCCATGTGTTCCGCTGCTCTAGGCAGCTTCCTCAGGGGAATCACATTTTTATTCCATGAACTTTGGAATCTATCAAGTCCTTTGATTAGCTTCCTTGATGGACGTTGTCCCAGTATACTGTTTATGTAACTCTTAGGGTACCTTTACACGCCGCCGCTGCGTGGTAGCAACTGCCTTTCATTCGGAATTTTTGTGACTGTTGAATTGAAATTGCTACGAAGTGGCGGTGTGTAATTTGGAAAAGTGATCAGGTTTCTCGCAGTTGCTTCGGGTACCTGTTTCTGAGCAGTGTTCAAAAATCCAAGGCAACACAAAGGGAGAACTGCCATGGTAGTGGCGTGTAAACAGGGGACAGGGATGGAATCAGCGTCGCCTAGTGATTTCCCCGGGGCATGTATCAGCCTCATGGATACTGCGCCTCGCAATATGTAAATGATTTACATATTGCTTATTTTTGACTGAGCTCCCACTATATTATTTCCCCTTCCCCCTTTCCTTAGTTTGGTATCCACACTTGGACACCATTGTGAGAGCCCTACACACACCTATTCATTGTTTCCAATTACATCTTTGGGCATATAAACCCACTCACATTTCACAATTTCACCAGGGCATAGTGTTAGGACTTGGCAGTGGAGGCTCCTTGTAAGTGGATGCCAAGCTTACTCTCTAGTGGCCACTATTGAAACTAAGATCTCCATTTTTATCATATTTAGCATAGGGCAGTTTCTGCAATTCACTTATACATCATATCCATTGATCCTCTTGTTTCTAGTGCCACTCATTCATTTTCATTAAACATGAAATAGTAGTGTCGCGGCAGATAACCATTTCTGTAAGTATATTCTTTTCTGCCTGCACCTACGCTTGTGGTGATGCCGTCTTAATCTGATTTACATATTGCTTATTTTTGACTGAGCTCCCACTATATTATTTCCCCTTCCCCCTTTCCTTAGTTTGGTATCCACACTTGGACACCATTGTGAGAGCCCTACACACACCTATTCATTGTTTCCAATTACATCTTTGGGCATATAAACCCACTCACATTTCACAATTTCACCAGGACATAGTGTTAGGACTTGGCAGTGGAGGCTCCTTGTAAGTGGATGCCAAGCTTACTCTATAGTGGTCACTATTGAAACTAAGATCTCCATTTTTATCATATTTAGCATAGGGCAGTTTCTGCAATTCACTTATACATCATATCCATTGATCCGCTTGTTTCTAGTGCCACTCATTCATTTTCATTAAACATGAAATAGTAGTGTCGCGGCAGATAACCATTTCTGTATGGATACTGCGCCTCATCAGCGATCATTGGTGGGGGCTACTGTGTTACGATTGGCTGTCCCTTCACAGGGCGCCATCTTGGAAGAGCTGTCACTTCAGCACTAGACGCATCTGACCCGACTGAACAATCCACTACATGACTGCAATTACGCGGCCACTCAATGTATTGTGTTTGTTCTAATGATGTACTGTGTACATTTTCGTGCCACACATAACAGAGAATAAATTGGCCTACACAGCACACATGGCTGGCATACATAACGCACTGCAATGTGTGAAATTTGGGGACGCTGATGCGTTAATTGCGCGTCTCCCCTTTGTCGGGCGGCGACTTTGTGGAAGCTGCTAGGATGGGGAGGCTGAGGGGATGGAGGAAGCTGTGAGGATGGAGGAGACTGTGAGGATGGGGAAGCTGAGGGGATGGAGGAGGCTGAGGGGATGGAGGAGGCTGTGAGGATGGGGAGGCTGTGAGGATGGAGAAGACTGTGAGGATGGGAAAGGCTGTGAGGATGGAGGAGGCTGTGATGATGGGGGAGGCTGAGGGGATGGGGAGGCTGTGAGGATGGAGGAGGCTGTGAGGATGGAGGAAGCTGTGGTGATAAGAAGGCTGTGAGGATGGAGGAGACTGTGAGGATGGGGAATATGTGAGGATGGAGGAGGCTGTGAGGATGGAGGAGGCTGTGAGGATGGGGGGCTGTGAGGATGGAGAGGCTGTGAGGATGGAGGAGGCTGTGAGGAAGGGGAGGCTGTGAGGATGGGGAGGCTGAGGGGATTGAAAAGGCTGTGAGGATGGAGGAGGCTGAGGGGATGGAGGAGGCTGAGGGGATGGGGAGGCTGAGGGGATGGAGGAGGTTGTGAGGATGGAGGAGGCTGTGAGTATGGAGGAGGCTGTGAGTATGGAGGAGGCTGAGGGGATGGGGGAGGCTGTGAGGATGGGGAGGCTGTGAGGATGGGGAAGCTGTGAGGATGGAGGAGGCTGTTGGTATGGAGAGGCTGAGGAGATGGAGGAGGCTGTGAGGATGGGGGGGCTGTGAAGATGGAGGAGGCTGTGAGGATGGGGAGGCTGTGAAGATGGGGAGGCTGTGAAGAACGGGAGGCTGTGAGGATGGAGGAGGCTGAGGGGATGGAGGAGGCTGAGGGGTTGGGAGGCTG
>JARQOC010000007.1:44434251-44478693 GCA_033576535.1 Allobates femoralis
TTCTATTGTACTGCTAATTACTCTGCTCCTGTTTGCAGCACATGTGCTCAAGTACAGACTTTCACTTTTATATCTCGTCTGTCATGTCTTTGCTCCCACGTCATTAGATTCCTGAGTTATCCGCAAACGTTATTGCATATAAAGAGTGTAAGTCAAGAGAATTACGAGGGGACAGTCATGGTATAAGCCATTGTTCATAGGGGCAAGTGGTGTGGCAATTATAACTGATAATGGCAGACAATAGAGTGGTTATAACTTATTAAGACAGACAGTATGGTGGGTGTGAGAATCTGAAAATATGAGATAATGCACAATAGGGTCTTATCTTTGAGGACAAATGGTGAAATAAAACTTAATGAAATCTACTCACCTGATATGATTGTGCAACCCACAACCAAGTATGATGGCTTGAAAAACAGCTGCTGCACGGTCTGCACTTCCATGAATAACCGCGGTGAAATATAAACTCTGAAAAGGACGAAGTGCCGTTCAACCTGCGCTGCTGCAAAGGACCACCAGACAATCGGGATATCTGGGACAAGATATTACTTTATTTCCGACGCATTTCGGAGCTGCTACTGGGCTTCTTCCTCATGGATGCAGGTTGAAGGCGGGCCAGAGTCAAACTCTGGCCTGTCTTCACCCTGGACTCTGGCCCGTTCTTCACCCTGCATCCATGAGGAAGAAGCCCAGTAGCAGCTCCAAAATGCGTCGGAAATAAAGTAATATCTTGACCCAGATATCCCGATTGTCTGGTGGTCCTTTGCAGCAGCGCAGGTTGAACGGCACTTCGTCCTTTTCAGAGTTTATATTTCACCGCGGTTATTCATGGAAGTGCAGACCGTGCAGCAGCTGTTTTTCAAGCCATCATACTTGGTTGTGGGTTGCACAATCATATCAGGTGAGTAGATTTCATTAAGTTTTATTTCACCATTTCTTAGGGATTAACCTGCAGTGTCTCCCATTAGCCTTATGGTTGCCACATTTTCAGCAGATGTGCACAGTTGTCAACCGTGTTACCTTGGAAGTACCACACAGTCTCCGGGTCGCTAGATGGCCCTGGTTTGCATTCTCCACCAGTCTTGGGGTTCCCGGAGCCCCTGTTCTTTGGCGTAGTCCCTCCACTGCTATACGCTTGACAATGATTTTGAGCCCCACGAGTGGATTGCTCGCTTCCTGTGTCTCTAGGACCCCTTCTTTCTCCTGAAGCAACTTAGGTGTTGTTTCTGCTCCTCAGTATGGCCTTAGGATGAGCTCCCACTTGCTCCAGTCCTCTGGATGCTTAAGTTCTTTCTTTTGTGAAAGGCATTCTTGCTCTAGCTTCCCTCCAACTCGACCCTTGTTGTTTAAAGGTCTCTCCTCAGCTGTTCTACTGCCTCTTCTCAGCTGGTCAACTCTCTCATCAACTGTTCAACTGTGTCTCCTACGTTCTAGATCTTTCTCGCTCTTTTTATACCCCTTGTCACATGTCCCACGTCATCTACGTGTGTTCTTCCTTGCCTCACTCCTCCCAGGTGCTCCCTCTAACTACTGACTTCATCACCCAACCACACTACAATGGTTCCTAGTGTGATCTGGGTGTCCCGGCACCGGTCTGTACCCCTCTTACCCGAGAGTGGGATACTACACCCTCTCTGTGGTGACTGCCCGTCCTCAGGCTGCAAGAGAACAGAAAAACAAGTGGTTCAAAGACATGCAAAATTTTTTGTAATGCTGTATAACAAGAACAATAATAACAGGTATAAGAAAGCTTTTCATACCTTTTACGGGAGGTACGATTACTTTAACGTTGCTGAATATAAAAATATAAAAGTATGCAAATGTCATACTGGGTGTACGGAGACACCCAGTGCTAGACGACGTGGGAAAGGCGTCCTTGATGCTAAGGGCAAAAGGGGAGATGGTGACCCCTAGATAAACTAGCGCTGGCACCTAGCTCCCCTAACAGAAATTGGACAGAAGGTGAGAGATACCACTTTCTTCTAATTATACCTGCCTTTCTTTTCTCATCCTCCTCTTTCACTATGCTCACATTTTCACTCACAGTTTTTGCTCCACATATCCTCACGCTCCTTCGCTACCCCCAAACCCCTGCACCCTTTAACCAGACAACTATCTCCCCCTCTCTCTTAACCCCCCACCTCACCTCATCCACAGACCTACTCCTTAACCTCAGACCTCTCCTACTGAAATATAAAACAAGCCGGCCACTCTCCTTCTCCCACCTGCTTTTCCTTTCTGTACTACTTCTCACAGCTGGAGACATACCTCACAATCCTGGTCCTCTACACCCCATATGTCCCACCTATCTTCACCTCCACCAAAGTAAGACAAACTACCGCAATTCTTCACATGTAAAATCCGTGCCCCTGATCCCCACCCCTTATTCCTCTCTCTGGAGCACTTTGTAATGCCCACTCTGTTTGCAACAAGCTCAACATAATCCATGACCTTTTTACTTCCCAGAACCTTTCCTTCTTGGGCCTCACTGAGACCTGGCTGACAGCCACTGACACGGCCTCCCCTGCTGCACTGAGCTACGGCGGCTTAACTTTACCCACACTCCTCGCCCTGGCAACAGACATGGCAGACGAGTGGGCTTCCTCCTCTCTGAAAACTGCTCCTTCAACCAAATTCAACCCCCACCCTTCCTTATCCACCCTTCTTTCAAAGTTCACTCTATCCATATCTACTGTCCCTCTAATCTTCAAATGGCTGTCATATACCGACCTCCGGGCTCTGCCTCTACCTTCATTGACCAATTCTCCCCATCTGGCTTCTTCACTTTCACTCTGCTGACATTCCCATCATCATCATGGTTCAAAGAAGTCTGACCTCTGTGCTCTGGGGTCTTGGAAATGGCGGAGATAGAAAGACAGGGCGCAAATCTAAGTGCAGATTATATAGTATGGTAAAAGGTAACAAGTTTTTTGCTCACCCTTTTGATATCTTTAGTAGTTCATATATCCACACCTTATGGGGTCACTTAATCCACCTCCTCTTTGGTGTTTCGGTCTCCCGTTTTGCTGCTACGTCCTTTAGTTGACGGAACTCCCAGCCCGAAGTCCGCAGATGCATTCACAGAAAGGGATTATCCGATGCATAGACGAGCGCTCCCGATTACGGTGTAATCACAATCCATAATCTTCTTACGGTATTTTCCAACAAGAAGTTATTTATTTCAATAAAAGAATTATTTCCAGTATACGGTAAATAACATACAACGCGTTTCGGCTTTACTGTAAATAAGCCTTCCTCAGGTACCTGGAAATAATTACTTTATTGAAATAAATAACTACTTGTTGGAAAATAAGAAGATTATGGATTGTGATTACACCGGAATCGGGAGCACCATCATTAATATCACTACTGACACCCGGCAGCCAGTGGCCTCTAAACTCCTTTCTCTTACCTCATCCTTTGGACTTACTCAGTGGTTCTCCACAGCCACACACACAGAGGGACATACACTAGACCTCATCTTCACCCGCCTCTGTTCCCTTTCTAATCTCATAACCTCCCCCTTCCCCCTATCTAACCACCATCTACTCACCTTCTCATCCTTGTCCTCCTCACCGATCCCCCATATCCAGCCACTAGCTCATCCTCGCAGAAATCTCGCATACCTAGACATTCACAGACTCTCAGACTCTCTTCTCCCTCTGTCCCCTATATCTTCACTCCATGACACAGACAGTGCCACTGCTTTCTACAATGCCACCCTCACATCAGCCATAGACTCAGTCGTCCCTCTCGTTCATCGCAAGAGGCGACGAATCAATAGGCAACCTTGGCACAGCAATCTCACCAAAAAACATTGACAAGTGTCCAGGGCTGCGGAGCGGCATTGGGAAAAAACGCGCCTGCCAGACGGCTTCACAACTTTCAAGCAAGCTACACTTGCCTTCAAATCAGACCTTACCTCTGCTAAACAGATCTATTTCACAAACCTTATATCTTCCTTATCCTATAACCCCAAACAACTGTTCAGCACTTTTAACTCTCTCCTCCTCCCACCGCTTCCCCCTCCGACCTCCCTCATCTCTGCTGAGGACTTCGCTACATACTTCAAAAATAAGATTGACCAAACAAGGCAAACCTTTATTATTCCACCACCCCAACCACTCCATATACCAGACCTCTGCCCTTCCCTCATAACCTCCCTCTCCAACCTCACTGAAGGAGAGCTTACTCGTCTCCTTTCCAAATCACACCTCACCACCTGTGCACTTGACCCCATCCCTTCCCACCTCCTCCCCAACCTCACTAACACACTCATCCCAGCCATAACCCACCTCTTCAATCTATCACTATCTTCCGGGACCTTCCCCTCGGCTTTCAAACATGCCACCATCACGCCCATCCTCAAAAAGGGAAACCTAGACCCGACTGCTAAGACGAGCTACCGCCCCATATTGCTGCTTCCATTTGCTTCCAAACTCCTTTAGCAACACGTCCATGCTCAACTTTCCTCCCACCTCTCATCTAACTCTCTCCTTGACAACTTACAATCTGGTTTTCGGCCCCACCATTCCACCGAAACTGCCCAAACCAAAATTACCAACGACTTACTCACAGCCAAAGCTAACAGACAATTCTCCATCTTCCTCCCTCTCGACCTGTCCTCTGCCTTTGACACAGTCGACCACTCCCTCCTACTTCAGATTCTTTCTTATTTTGGCATCAAAGACCTTGCCCTGTCCTGGGTTGCCTAATATCTTTCCAACCGCACATTTAGTGTTTCCCACTCCCACACTACCTCCTCATCCCACCATCTCTCTGTTGGAGTCCCACAAGGCTCTGTCCTGGGGCCCCTACTTTTCTCCATCTATACCCTTGGCCTAGGACAACTCATACAGTCCCTTGGCTTCCAGTACCACCTGTACGCTGACGACACTCAGATCTACCTCTCTGGCTCAGATGTCAACTCTCTGCTGTCCAGAATCCTGGAGTTTGCAAGAAAATAATTTAGCGGTCTTGTAGAAGCGCTACTAAAGCTCAGGCACCAGGATGATGAGGTTTATAAACAGCAATCTTTATTTTCCCCTCACAGCTCCACAACATGTTTCAACTGCTCAAGGCAGTCTTCCTCAGGTAGACACTACCTGAGGAAGACTGCCTTGAGCAGTTGAAACATGTTGTGGAGCTGTGAGGGGAAAATAAAGATTGCTGTTTATAAACCTCATCATCCTGGTGCCTGAGCTTTAGTAGCGCTTCTACAAGACCTCTAAATCATTTACTTGCAAGCTTCTATTCCCCCTGAGGGATCAGTGGCTGGAGCAGCACAGCTAGGGCACAGTGGTGAAGGACCTGGCATTCCCTAGATCAGGGGTCCCCAACCGCCGGTCCGCGGACCGGGCCGCCGGGGTCTTTGCGCCGGTCCGCGGTGAGCTGCTGGCTTCCCCGCCCCCTGTGTGTCCCGCACCCTCACCTCCTGAACTGCGCCGCTCTGGGCCGCTCTGAGCCGCAGCCGAGACCTCTGCCTCAGCTGCGTGCATGTGTATGAGGGGAGATGTCGGCCAATCAGCAGCGGCCATGCTCTGCTGCACTGTTATTGGCCGACGGCTTCTCTCATACAGCAGCAGCTGAGGCAGAGATGTGGCTGAAGTTTTTTCATATCTCGCGCTATTTCCAAGCGCGTCAGTGACGTGTGTGTCACGTGATGCGCTTGGAAATAGCGCGAGATATGAAAAAACTTCAGCCACGTCTCTGCCTCAGCTGCTGCTGTATGAGAGAAGCCGGCAGGAGCGGTGAGGTGCAGAGCATCTGTGTGTGAGTGTGTTTGGGGGCAATGTCTGTGTGTGGGGGAGGGATTGTACTAGGGGCAGCATGTCTGTGTGTGGGACATTCAGGGGTCAGTGTGTGTGAGGGGTATATACAAGGGGCAATGTGTGTGTGAGGGGTATATACAAGGGGCAATGGCTGTGTGAGGGGTATATACAAGGGGCAATGTGTGTATGTGTGAGGGGTATATACAAGGGGCAATGTGTGTGTGAGGGGTATATACAAGGGGCAATGTGTGTGTGTGAGGGGTATATACAAGGGGCAATGTGTGTGTGTGAGGGGTATATACAAGGGCAATGTGTGTGTGAGGGGTATATACAAGGGGCAATGTGTGTGTGAGGGGTATATACAAGGGGCAATGTGTGTGTGTGAGGGGTATATACAAGGGGCAATGTGTGTGTGAGGGGTATATACAAGGGGCAATGTGTGTGTGTGGTGAGGGGTTTATACAAGGGGCAATGTGTGTGTGTGTGAGGGGTATATACAAGGGGCAATGTGTGTGTGAGGGGTATATACAAGGGGCAATGGCTGTGTGAGGGGTATCTACAAGGGGCAATGGCTGTGTGAGGGGTATATACAAGGGGCAATGTGTGTGTGTGTGAGGGGTATATACAAGGGGCAATGTGTGTGTGTGAGGGGTATATACGAGGGGCAATGTGTGTGTGTGAGGGGTATATAAAAGGGGCAATGTGTGTGAGGGGTATATACAAGGGGCAATGTGTGTGTGAGGGGTATATACATGGGGCAATGTGTGTGTGAGGGGTATATACAAGGGGTAATGTGTGTGTGTGTGTGTGTGGGGGGGGAGGGTTATACAAGAGGCAATGGTGTGGGGGTTATAAGGGGGCAATGTGTGTGTGTGCGGGGGCTATACGGGGGCAGTGTGTGTGTGTGTATGTGTGTGGTTTTACGGGGGCAATGTGTGTGGGTGTGTGGGGGTTATACAAGGGGCAATGTGTGTGTGTTTGGGGGGGTTATACAAGGGGCAATGTCTGTGTGCGGGGTTTATACAGGGGGCAATGTGTGTGTGTGCGGGGGTTATACGGGGACAATGTGTGTGTGGGGGGAGAATTTATGCTATATGGAGGGATGCGACGCTGCATTATATTATATGGAAGGATATGAGGTTGCATTATACTTTTATGCAGGGATGTGACGCTGCATTGTACTATATGGAGAGCTGTGAGGCTGCATTATATAATGTGGAGGGCTGTGACGCTGCATTATACTACCGTATATGAAAATAAGATGTAGCGCATCTTTTGAGGAAACAGGGCAGTAAACTCCACCCCTTCTCCATAGCCCCTCCCCATAAGTTCAAAGCCCCGCCCCGCCGGGCCCCGGAAGGACGGTCTTGAATGAAGCCGGTCCCCGGTGCAAAAAAGGTTGGGGACCCCTGCCCTAGATAACAAGCAGTGACACACATCCGGGACTGGCGCCATGTGACCAGAAAGGTCCTATACGGACAGCTGAGTACCAGCGAGGTCGAAGGAGCGGAGCGTGCACGTTGCCGGGGGTCCCCCATATATCAGAGGCCATTACACCGGGTTGTGCAGGTTGTGCACAACCCAAACAGGTGAGTGGCCACCTGTAATAACGCCATATTAACAGCTATAATGATCCTACACATGCGCCCCTTCTCTCCCTTTTTTTCTTACAGAATCCTGGAGTGTCTGTCAGCCATATCCTCCTTCTTCTCCTCTCGCTACCTAAAACTCAACGTAGACAAAACCGAACTCATCATCTTTCCACCATCCCATCTTTCATCTTTACCACCTGATATATCTATTATGGTAAATAGCATCATGCTCTCTCCCACACCTCAAATTCGCTGCCTTGGAGTAACTCTTGAATCTGCCCTGTCCTTCAAGCCACACATCCAAACTCTTGCCACCTCCTGTCGCCTCCAGCTCAACAATATTTTCAGAATCCGTCCTTTCCTTAGCCCTCAATCTACTGAAATTCTTGTACATGCCCTCATCATCTCCCGCCTTGACTACTGCAACATTCTCCTCTGCGGCCTCCCTGCTAACACTCTTGCACCTCTCCAGTCTGTCCTCTCCTCAACTCTGCTGCCCAACTAATCCACCTCTCTCCACGCTACTCCCCTGTATATCCCCTCTACAAATCCCTCCACTGGCTCCCAATTGCCCAACGAATCCAGTTCGAGCTACTAACACTGACCTACAAAGCCATCCATAAACTGTCTCCTCCCTATATCTTTGATCTAATTTCACACTATCTTCCCTCACGTAATCTTCGATCCTCCCAAGACCTCCTCCTCTCCTCAACAGTTATCTGTTCCTCACACAACCGCCTTCAAGATTTCTCCCGAATATCCCCCATCCTCTGGAATTCTGCGCCCCAACACGTCAGATTATCCACCACGCTCGGATCCTTCAGAGAGAACTTGAACACCTATCTCTTCAGGAAAGCTTACAGCCTGCAATGCCCGAGAAGCCGCCCTACTGCCTCTGGAGCTGCTGCCCCACTGCCACCGAAGCTGCCGCCTCTCCACCACCAGATCTGCTGCACTCCTAACATTCTGTTTTCTCCCCATTGCCATGTAGAATGTAAGCCCGCAAGGGCAGGGTCCTCTCTCCTATGTATCAGTCTGTCATTGTTAATTTGTTTACTGTAAACCATATCTATAATTTTGTATGTAACCCCTTCTCATGTACAGCACCATGGAATTAATGGTGCTATATAAATAAATAATAATAATAACGTCCCTATGCAGTTTCCACAACTGTTGCCGGCAGGATACCTATTCCCTGACTGACCCACAACTACTAGTAAATAAGGATCAGAGGAGGTGAACACTAGTCAGCCCAGCTACAAATAAACACAAGGGAAGCAAACAAGGAGGGAAGGGAAGAAACACTTATCTTGAGAAGATCCACACAGCAATTCAACAGTACTCTAGGATACACTGCAAGAGCTGAGAAGCTTCCTCCAAACACCTGACAAGCTATCACCAGCAGTGCATCCTGGGAGTCAAGGGGAACATATACACAGCTCAAGGTAAGGAATCAGCTGGGTCCTAGCTACCTCCAGCTTTCACTAAAAGGGAAATGCCTCTTAAAGTGACAGAGATATTTTTTTTTAGGATTTTGACTGTATGGCCAAACGCTGGGACCTTCTGCAAGTGGCCTCTACAGTCTCATCTGTGCCTCCTGACCTACCTGTGACAGCATAATTAACTATTTACAGTACCGCCAAGTCCAGTGTGACCCCTATCTGGTTATTCATCACAATGTCTTAGATGTTAATACTGGTGAGTGTCCCGCACCGGGTGTCCCCTTTGTCTTCGGAGGAACCCACCACAAGAACACCCCCAGCACATGCCCTGGGCGTGGTGACAGGTTTAAATGGACCGATTCCTGAGCTACACATTGTCCATAGCCACTCAGTCTTTGGCTCACTTTAGCTAGAGTAGGAATGTGTATCATGTGTAATGTCTAGAATGTAGATAAACACACATCCTTCAACAGTCACACATTAACATTAACTTAACAAGTATCAAGCATACATTCACTTTGCAATCATTCATTAACAAAGCTAAACAAAGACTAACTGTAAGACCTAACCGGGTCAACAATACACAACTATAAACTATTTACAATAACCAGCACTTCTTAAACTACCACATGTTGACTGTGGTTTCTTCCTCAGACAGGGAATCACTTCACCATATGAGCTGTCTCCACTCTTCTAGAGTCCTTGGGTGCTACCTGTGCTAGCTGGCACAGCCTGGTCTCTTGCAGCTGCAAGTGTCACTGGCTGGGGCTCCGTATGAGCATCCGCCTCCCTGAGTCCCAGGGCAGGTCTTTACACAAGGGCAGTCAGGGAGTCTGGGGTCCCACCCAGGTCTCATCAGCTACCAGGGGAGTGTCGGTACCTTTTTCTGTTGTTGGTTCCTCAGCGCCGAACTCGTCCTCCTCCGGGGCTGGCAACTGTGGTCTCAATTGCGTCCTCCACCACCTCCTCGAGGGCCTTTCTCAGTTGCTGACCCAGGCTCTCGACTTCACTCTGCAGGAACTCCGGATCGAAGAGCGACAGCTTTCTCATGTCCTCTTCAATCCTTCTGGAATAGTATTCTTCCTCCATATGAGTACATCCGGGCACTCCGCTGCCATCTTGCTCCGGTGGTTGCAACTTCCTTGGTCTCCTGCACCCTTTTCTGGGTGCTGTCGGCCACACCTCTGGGTGGGTCTATCTGGCTGACTGGCACGTTCTGCTTTACAAGAGTTCCTCTGGTGGGCAGGCACGGCTTTCCGCGTTTCTCTGTGAATCGGCCCACGAAGGGAGGCCGCACAACTCCCTCCTTGATAGTCATGGTGCTTGTTCTTTTTACCGGACACAGTTTAAAGTTTTTTACACCGCTAACAAGGCACACAAGGTCCAGTTTACCGGGCCAGTGGATCCTGTTCATGATGCCAAGTTGACACACTCCTCCAGGGCCTTAGGATACTCGGCACCGGACTTTCTTGAGGCTTCATCAGTGGGATCACAGGGACCGAGACCTGGCTCCGTGACCCTGGCGGTGTCATTAAAATTCAGTGTTGGTGGCTCTCTCTCTTAGGAACGGATAACTGGCATGGAGGGTTCATTCTGGGAAAGGATGATTGGACCTGGGGATACTTGTTAATTTTACGTGACGCCCCCCGCAGGTTGCGGCTATAGATGGCCGCCGCTGCATAACAGTTCTCCTAGTGGCCGATGGTTGAGAGGCAGCAATGTTCTTAAGCCCTCTATGGGTAGGGCTAACCCCCAGGGCAGCTTGAGGTACCTGAGTGAGTTGGTAGTTGTATTTCTGGTGCTTTTGATGCATTAAGAAAGTTCACAGACAGAGCGGGTAGCAGTCTTCAGATTTTTTACTTTGTGTAGCAGCCCAATGAGCACTGGGTTCTCGGAGGCAGGGATCCAGCTACTCCCGGGTAGGAGGAGGACACATAACTGACATCCCTTCTCTGTCCTTTCTCAGCCTCTTTACACTGCACTTGCCTCGCCTGTCCTGCCTTGCACCTCGCCACACAGAGCTCTGAGCCAGTGACTGTGGGCTTTTCTTAGGGGTTAACCTGCAGTGTCTCCTCTTAGCCCTATGGTTGCCACATTTTCAGCAGATGTGCATGGTTGTCGACCATGTCACCTTGGAAGTACCACACAGTCTCTGGGTCGCTAGCTGACCCTGGTTTGGATTCTCCACTAGTCTTGGGGTTCCCGGTGCCCCTGTTCTTCGGCCTAGTCCCTCCACTGCCTTGCACTTGACAATGAATTCGAGCCCCATGGGTGGATTTCGCACTTCTCATATCTCTAGGATCCCTTCTTTCTCCTGAAGCCACTTAGGTGTTGTTTCTGCTCCTCAGTATGGCCTTAGGATGAGCTCCCACTTGCTCCAGTCCTCTGGACACTTAAGTTCTTTCTTTTGTGAAAGGCATTCTTGCTCTAGCTTTCCTCCAACTCGACCCTTGTTGTTTAACCGCCTCTCCTCAGCTGGTCAACTTTCTCCTCAACTGTTCAATTGTTTCTCCTACGTACTAGATTTTTATCGCTCTTTTTATACCCCTTGTCACGTGTCTCACCTCATCTATTTTGTTCTTCCTTGCCTCACTCCTCCCAGGTGCTCTCTCTTTGTACTTCCTTCACCACCCAACCCCACTACAATGGTTCTTAGTGTGATCTTGGTGTCTCGCCACCTGTCTGCATCCCTCTTACTCAAGTGTGGGATACTACAGCCTAACAGGGGTGCAGTTCCTCCGTGGCGACTGGATCCGCAGGTGTGCCAAACTCCTCCTAGTGGAACCAGTCAATGACTGGTCTGCCATTACTGGCTCAAATGTTGCATCCTGCCAACTATGAAAAGTGTAAACAGGTGACGAGGATGCAACGGCAAAGTAATGGTATCTCAGTGGTAATCTCTCAACAACTGTTAATTTTAGACAAATCGAGGGATAGTGCCTTAGGTACCATATTTTTTGGAACGTAAGACATACTAATTTTCCCCAAACATTTTTGAGGGAATGAGGGTGTGTCTTATAGTCTGGACGTAGCTGATCGGGGTGTGTGGCAGCGGTGGAGCGGGGCAACAGGAGGCAGGATTGCCTCTTCAGGTAGTCCGCGTAGGTACAAGTTGGGGGATGCTGTGAGCCTGAGGATAGGATGAGATGAGAGTGTGTCAGCTATATGAAGTGCGCACCATTGATCTTGCGATGGTGGACGCGATGGACTTCAGGAAAATAGCTGTCGAGGCGACGCATGCACAGATTGAGATATAGACATTGTAAGGCAACATGCATTGGCACCTACTGTGGCCTGAAGTTGCTAGGATAGAGTAAAGTATCTAAGTAGGAAGACGTCAATTCACCTACATGACTTGTGACAGGTTCAATTAAATGTATATTCTCTACCTTGTGGGTTCAATTAAAAGCTGTATTAACATTTCAAGGATTGTTAATTGACTTGAGGGGACAGTACCTCGTTTGCCAACCATCCAGAAATTCCATGATTGTCCATAAACATACGGGACTTTTTTGCCATGTCCATAAAATTTTTTTATAGTGTGCATAATTTTATTGAAACTGAAGGAAGCTATACAGATTATTCTTAGTGATGAGCGAGTGTAATTGTTACTATTCGCTACTCGCACGGATAGTACGGTATTCGCCATACTTGTTACTCGGCGAGTATCGCTGGTGCTCGTGAGTGATGTGTCGATCGTTATTGATCTGACACAAATTGACACCTCCCTTAAGTACACAAAGTGAGATGGCACCCCAAGGAGAGCAGATTGAATATTAGGATCTCTCTGGGGAGCACAGCAAGTGTTTTTGCAGTAGAAACGTAAAAAAGCCCACCCTCCCACCTTGTCCGGGAAATGCTTGTTTTATAGCTGGATGTGTTTGGGCGGGACCTATCACTAATTGACTAACATTAGACTCGCTAATCGGATGAATATGCGAGTATTAAAAACTATTTGTTACGAATATAGCGTATGCGAATGTTTCGCTACTCGCTCATTACTAATTGATCTATTATCATCATATTTTACAATAAATGCAGTTGATGTCTTCATATCAGAATTTAGGGCTGTAGACAAATATCACTAGAGTCCACTCTTGCCAACAGTATAGCGCTGCATGATTCAGGTTCTGTGACTCTTTCACCCAGAATTTGCACTTAAGATATAAGAGAGGACTGGAGAGCTCACTGATATGAATCAGGATACAGTTCTACATATCCTCTTTCATGGGTATGACCCTGGTGTGAGATCAATCATCGCTTCAGTAGAAGTGCTGGATTGACATCTAGATGTCTCCTTTTGTGGCTGCAGAAAATTCTATTAGTTCAGGAAAGGTTAATCCCTCATGTTGCACTGTGGGAGGTCATCCAACCATGGGACTTGGAGAAATGCTGCTCAAAGGCTGTGGTGGGGACAGCAGGTGTTAACCCCAGGCTGATTTGGATCAGACTCCATTATGCTTTTTGTGGTGCAGACAGATTCTAGGGTTGTATACTGGCATGCAGGCGGCATGTGTAGCTGTCCTTGCAGTTGTTGCCAGCAAAGAAATGAAATAAGCAGTGGTTCTATCTCTAGACACTATACATACAAAGCCAAGGCTGACAGATTTTGCAGAAGCTGTTAATGTAAACTCCATTATCAGAGGTCTATCAAGGTTCAGAGCCATACTAAGCCATTGCAATTCCTTTGAGGTAAAGAACACATTGGATTTGATCTAAGGGTGCTTTCATATCACGTTTTTTAAGTATCCGTGGCTGTCCGTTGTAAAACGGACAGCCACGGATCCTATTTGGCCCCCATGTTATCCTATTGGGGTCGGATCGGATCGGATTTGGCCTAACTACCATCCGATTTTGTGAGATCCGATTTGTGTCCGATTTTTTCCTGGACCCAAAATCGGAGACTGCTCCGATTTTGGGTACAGAAAAAAATCAGATCCCACAAAATCGGATGGCAATTCTGCCAAATCCGATCCAATCCATGTCCTCTAACATGGGGGCCTATGAGCGCGGGTCCGAGGAAACAGCTGATCGTTCCTCGGACCCGATTTTAGTGTACTGAGCATGCTCAGTGCACTAAAATTGCTCCAACCCTTCTAATTACACTTCTGCAATGTATAATATACATTGCAGAAGTGTAATTAAGTAAAAGAAAGAGTTAAAAATAAAAAATCACTATGCTCACCTATTCTCGATCCACCGCTGCCTCCCAGCAAGGTCCGGGTGCTTACAGGACCTGTGATGATGTCACAACCCGGAGCGTCATTGGGTCACATGTCCGCAGTTATCGCAGTAACTGCGGTCATGTGACCCGATCAGCTGATCGGCTTGTGACGTCACCACACGTCCTGTAAGCACCCGGACCTTGCTGGAGGCAGCGGTGAATCGAGGATAAGTGAGCATAGTGATTTTTTATTTTTAACTCTTTCTTTTTACTAAATTTCACTTCTGCAATGTATATTATACATTGCAGAAGTGAAAGTGCCCCATTGTGTCCCGATGTGTGATAATCACGGACCCGGACACAGATTAGGTCTCCCCTTGTGGTGTCCTTTCCTGTCCGTGGGGTCCTACATAAAGTAGGATCTCACGGACAGGAAAAAAAACGGTATATGAAAACACCCTAATGGTACCTTTACACGCCGCGACGGCAGGCTGGATACATCCCGCTACTTCACGTGCACGAGCACGCTCAAACGGCTACAAACGGTCAACGCATCTCCTTTACACGCCGCGACAAGGTGCGCTACGCCACGCTACATCTATAGCTAGCTACATCGCCGGGTGTGTCAAGTAGCCAGCTGTAGCTTAGCGTACCACGTTTACACAGCGCTACAATAAGCTACTATGGGCGGACCTGGTACAGCAGGGACAGCACATAGGCGTGCCACAATCTTGGATTACGAGCCGTCCGTACGATGATAGGACAGCGCAATATCATCATGATTGGCCAGGCATCGCAGGAGGCTGAGACATCCAGCACGCTCGAGCGATTGTGTAGTGTGACTGGTCAGCTCCTTAAATATGCCGCCCTAGGCAGCGACTACCAATCGTCATGCAGGAGCTTCCTCCAATGATCGGTGATGGGGCGCGGTATCCCGGAGCCTGGGTCACGCCTTAGCTACATTACAGCTACAGCCCCGGGTGTCCAGAGTTCCCTTCCGTTGCCTCTTTACACGCCGATACAGCTCGCTACCATCGGCGTTGTAGCCATCAGTTTTCGAGCAGACCTAGGAAACAGATGTATCTGTTGCCGGCTGCAGCGTCACGTCTTCAGACGCCACTACGACGGGCTACATTGGCGCTACAAGCTACATTTGTAGCCTGTAGCGGGATGTATCCAGCCTGCCGTCGCGGCGTGTAAAGGTACCATTAGGGTGCTTTCACACTGCGATTTTTGAGGATCCGAGGCTGTCCGTTGTAAAACGGACAACCACGGATCGGATTTGGCCCCCATGTTATCGTATGGGCACGGATCGGATCGGATTTGGCCTAATTGCCATCCGATTTTTGTCGGATCCGATTGTGTCCGATTTTTTGCTGTGCCCAAAATCGGAGACTGCTCCCATTTTGGGCACAGCAGACCAAATCAGACCGAATCGGATCCGACCCAATCCGCGGCCTTTAACATGGGGGCATATGGAGCACGGGTCCGAGAAAACACAGGATCGTTTCTCGGACCTGATTTTAGTGTTCTGAGCATGCTCAGTACACTACAACTGCTCTGTACCATCTAATTTCACTTCTGCAATGTATATCCATACATTGCGGAAGTGAAATTAAGTAAAAGCAAGGGGTTAAAAATAAAAAAAACTCTATTCTCACCTTCCAGTGATCCCCCGATGCATCCAGCAAGCTCCAGACAGGACCTGGCATTACGTCACAACCCGATCAGCTGATCTGGTCACATGACCCGTTACCTGCATACCTGCGGTCATGTGACCCAATGACACTGCCGGGTTGTGACGTAACGGCAGGTCCTGTAGTCACATGAAGCTTGCTGGAGGTGCCAGGGGATCGCTGGAATAGAATATAGTTTTTTTTTATTGTTAACCTCTTGCTTTTACTTAATTTCACTTCAGCAATGTATGGATATACATTGCGGAAGTGAAAGTGCCTCGTACAGCTCTTTCTGTGTCTGGACCCGTGATAATCATGGCCCCGGACACAGAAATAGCATCTGGAGGTTCGCTCCGATGCTTTTTTTTCCTGTCTGTGGGGTTCTGCAAAAAGTAGGATCCCACGGACAGGAAAAAAAACGCGGTGTGAAACCAGCCTTAGTCACCTTCAATGCAAAAGAAGTAATCCAGTTTTACCAGAAATAGATGACAGATAAGGTGGAGGGCTGGTGCAAGAATGTCGTAATTTGCATTCCATGAACAGTAACCTCAGGGTTACAGCAGACAAAACACCGGTGAAAAGTTTGATTTTGGAAATAACAAATCACACCTTAAGGTAGAGACATATTTCAAGACTTAGCAAACAAAAAGGCATTTTTAATAATAATTGACAAAAAGGAAGCTAGGTTTAAGATTTAAGCAAAAAACAATGACATGTGAAGTAGTCAATGCAGGTAAGGATGCCGTTACACACAGCGATGTTCCAGCGATGCCGACAACGACGAGGATCGCTGGAACATCGCTGTGTGATCGCTGTGGAGCTGTCAAACAAACAGATCTCCTCAGCGACCAGGGACCAGGGAGCTGGCCTCCACATCGCTGGGTAAGCGGGAGAAGGCTAGTAACTAAGGTACACATCGGGTAACTAAGCACAGCGCTGTCCTAGTTACCCGCTGCGTACCTTGGTTACCAGTCTTCTCCCGCTTACAGGCTGGTAACCAGGGTACACAGCGGGTAACTAGGACAGCACTGTGCTTAGTTACCCAATGTGTACCCTGGTTACACTTCGGGCACGCTATGAACCCGGCCGCGCAGTGTTCTCGGGACCGGCGCTCGTTGGTCTCCCACCGTCAAACACGCCGATGGGTGCTGCACAGCAGGAGACCAACAAGCAAAAAGTGGTCCTGATCATTGTGTACCGTTCAGGGACCTCGCAGCAGGGGCCCCATCGCTGCTGCTTTTCACACACAGCGAAATAGCTGGCGAGGTCGCTGATTTCATCGATAATGCTAGCGATATCACTGTGTGTGACGTACCCCTAATGGCGGGTTTACACGTTGCGATATCTCAGTACAATTTCAATGAAAAGTCACGTGGTTCGATCGTTGGAGCCGATATCGTTCCTGCGTTGTATGGTGTGAACGTCCAATACGATGCAGGAACGATGTCAATGCGATATCGGGGATCGAATGAGCGTGCTATTCAATGCCCCGATATTGCATAGCGATTGAAGCCGGATCGTGCTGTGTAAACGCCCAATTACGATGCGATTTCATACGTCACCCATTCACTCCCATGTTAACTATGCGATCCTGGGTTGGGAGGCGGTGACATCGCACGGACGTTGTAATACGATATCGCAGCGTGTAAACATTCAATGCGATGCGGGAGAAACGTGCACTAATTGCGCGCTCCCGCGCCATTGAGTTGCGATATCGAAACGATATCGCGGCGTGTAAACCCACCATTAGTCTCAACATTTCACTTTATTCTTCCTAATCATTGTGTCAAAGGTGCCAGTAGCTTATTCCATGAAGATTCAATGATTGACACTCAATATGAGCAATGGAATGTAGGCAGGCTCGGACTGACCCACAGGGTACAGGGGAGGCTCCAATGCAGGCCCCAAACACTATTCATGACATGGCACAGTGCTACACTGCATACAAATTACGGTACCTATTTTATTATTACATAGATCAGGGTTTCCCAACCTGTAGCAAGCTGTAGCTTGGGAGACACATGTGGCTCGGGGGCCCATGATGTGTGGCTCACAGCTGCCTGCCAGCTTGGTGCATTAGTACCAGGTCTAGCAAACAGATCTCCAGATGATGAATTATATGAGTAGCCCACACAGAAAAGCAGACCTGAATGTGCATAAGCTGGCGTTGGTAGTGTAAAATTAAATTAAAGGGGGTGTCCAGGCTTGGTGCTCAAGTCTGCAGTCAATCTATATGACAGCAGACCTGTAAATCCTCACAGTGCATACTGTCAGGACTCTCCAGTGTAGGAAGCAGGTGGTCATGTGACCACTAATATGCAATTTGCATACATCCAGCTACATTCTAACTGCATATTTCCGGCCTTCCTCAATTCATTTGTATTGAGCACGGCTGCGCACATCTAGTCGGCACTTAACAGTATTTATGGAGCTAGCATACATGCCATCAAGCACTCAGCAGCTCGTGAAACAGGCACTGGAGAATCCTGACAGTGCGTATTGTGTCTGCTGTGCACATTTACAAAACCTTCAGTCACATAGAATGACAGCAGACTTGGGCCCCAAGTCTGGATAACTCCTTTAAGTATAGTAAATTTGACATAAGGTGATACCACCTGTCAGCATAAGGTGCTTGGAGCTGGATGCACTTGAGTTGTGGGAGTGCTTGATGCAGAAATACTGAATCGGATTAAGATGGGAACCCCTGGATGTAAATATGTAGTTTCAGTGTGATTTTTGTAGGAGGCCTTTGGCTATTACACTATTTCATTACAAATAGATGACCTTCTCTAAGAATGTCGCTCTCAAGGTCAAAACGTTTGGGGACTACTGATATAGATGAATAGGATGACTGAAATACAAAAGGAAATTAGCGTCAAGTAAGCCGGTATCTTCCCCTTCTGTACCACACTTTCTTGGCTGCAGAGGCTCCTTCACCACTTGCTGCTTGAGGTCCTGTCATTATGTTGAGGATTGTATCCCTGGATTAAAGTCCAAGGCAAATTCCAATTATTAGTCTAGTGACAGGGCTCTTGGAATAGAAACAATCAGAGACAAGGGCAACACAGCATGCTAAAATTAAAAGAGATTGAGGGTCCTCTCTTCTTCTGGGTAATTAAAGGGAACCTGGTGCATGAAATAATGCTATTAAACTGCAGATATAGGGTTAATCTGCAGGTTAATAGTATTTGGAACCTGCCCAATGCCTGTACATCAAACCCCGATGCCTGGAGGAAATTAACTTTATTCCTCCCAGCAACGTTCAGGTTTCAATCAAGGGGGTGGCACTGGCATGGATTCAGTAACTGTTCTGTGTATTGAGAGCAGCTTCTGTAACCACGACCCCCTCTCCCTGCACTGATTGATGATCTGCATCATAGTTAGTGGTCATTCAATGCGTGGGGCATGGTTATCAATACACAGAGTGATGACTGAACTCACGGTAGCGCGACATCCATGACTGAAAAACCACTGCTGCCAGCAAGAATAAAGTTAATTTCCTCCCGGCAGCAGGTTTTAATATGTAGGCATCGGGCATGCTTCAAGCAGTATTATCCTGCAGATTAACCCCATATCTGCAGGTTAGTAGGGTTTTTTTCACGTGACAGGTCCAGTTTAAAATAAATTAATTTTCAAATTCTAGTCCTCATTTTCTTTTCCATTGGGAACTCCCAGCATGCATATGACACACCCCTCCAGGGCCTTAGGATACTCGGAACCAGATTGTTTTGAGGCTTCAACATGGGGATCACAGGGACCGAGACCCGGCTCCGTGACCCTGGCGGTGTCATTAAATGTTCGGTGTGGGTGGCTCACTCTCTTAGGGTAGAACATCTGGCATGGAGGGTTCATTCTGGAAGGGATAAATGGACCTGGGATGCTTCGTAATTTTACGTGACGCCACCCGCAGATTGCAACTATAGATGGGCGCCGCTGCTCGACATTTCTCCTAGGGGCCGATGGTTTGGAGGCAGCAAGGTTCTTAAGCCCTCTACAGGTAGGGCTGACCCCTAAGGTAGCTGAAGGTACCTGAGTGAGTTGGTAGTCATGTTTCTGCTGCTTTTGGGCACGTAAGAAAGTTCACAGACACAGCAGGTTGCAGTCTTCAGTTCTTTTACTCACAGTCTTTGTGCAACAACCCGCTGAGCACTGGGTTCTCGGAGGCAGGGGTCTAACTACTCCCGGGTAGGAGGATGACACATAACCGGCACCCCTTCTCTGTCCTTTCTCAGCCTCTTTACACTGCGCTTGCCTCGCCCGTCCTGCCTTGCACCTCACCACACAGAGCTCTAAGCCAGTGACTGTGGGATTTTCTTAGGGGTAAACCTGCAGTATCTCCCCTTAGTCCTATGGTTGCCACTTTTTCAGCAGATGTGTGCGGTTATTGACCATGTCACCGTGGAAGTGTCACACAGTCTCCGGGTTGCTAGTTGAGCCTGGTCTGGATTTTCTACTAGTCTTGGGGTTCCAGGTGCACCCTGTTCTTCGGTCTAGTCCCTCCACTGACTTGCGTTTGACAATGAATACGAGTCTCATGGGTGGAATGGTCACTGCCCTTGCCTCTGGGACCCGCTCTCTTCCTCTGAACCAATTAGGTGTTGTTTCTGCTCCTTTGTCTGGCCTCTGGACACTTAAGTTCTTTCTTCTGTGAAAGACTTTCTTGCTTTAGCTTCACTCCAACTCGAACTTGGGATTCAATGGCTTCTCCTCAGCTGTTCTACTTTCTCCTCAACTCTTCAACTGTCTCTTCTGCATTCTAGATCTGTCCCCCTTTCTAATACCTTCTGTCACGTGTCCCACGTCATCTAGTGTGATCTGGGTGTCCCGATACCGGTCTGTGTCTCTCTTACCTGTGAGTGGGATACTACACCCTAACGGGTGCAGCATCTCTGTGGCAACTGGATCCACAAGGGTGCCACACATATACAGCTGCAGGCATTTAGGACCTGCTGAGAGTTGTATACTACATGTTGCATTCTACAAAAGAAATTACTTAAAGTATTAATCCAGAGGTTTTTTATATTTCACCGCTGGAGTGATGCTGCAAATTTAAATCCCCTTCCCCTAGTCTTATACTCACCCTCTGGCATCTTTAGCTGTTTCCAGCATTGCACTGGTTGATGTCTTGTAGTTTGTGATCTGCCAGCACCTTCAGTATTTCATGGAGTGCATCAATTGTTATTCTTCAATACATTTCTATAATGGTACCTTTACACACTGCCACAGGGAGGCAGGAACCGCCAGGCATCGGACACAATTGTGCCTGTTGCCATGAAAACACCACGAAGTGGCGGCATGTAATTCGGGTAATTTAATCCTGTGTCCCACAATTTCTTCGGATACCTGTTTCTGAGCCGTGCTCAAAAGCAGGAAGGCACAATCCCTATCGTGGCGACGTGTAATTGGGGCACAGGCACGGTATTTGCGTGGCCTAGTGAAATCCCCGGGGCGTGCCACAGCGTCATGGATACACGCCCCATCAGCTATCATTGGTAGAGGCTACTGTGTAAGCATTGGCTGTCCTGCACAGGGCGCCATATTTAACGAGCTGACCAGTCACAGTACACATTTGCAATAGCGTCATGTACTAGCCAGCCTTCCTGCGCTGGCTGGCCAATCATGATGCTATTGCATAGTCCAATCACCGTACAAGCGTCACGTAATACACAACTCATTCACGCCTATGGACTTGCAGCGCGAAAGATGTACGCCCATATTCCCTTGTGGTAGCGGCGTGTAAATCATGGAAGGTATTCAACAGAAGGTAACCGGCGGCACCCGTCGGCACTTCTGGAGAACGCAAATACCTTCAGTGGAGCACGTTGTGGCGGCGTGTATATGCGGCATCGGCAACCGTTAGCAACAGTTAAAAACGCGCGCGTGCACGTGCGTTGCCTACCTGTTGCTACCCTCTGTGGCGGCGTGTAAAGGTACCATAAGAGCCTCATTCTGGCCCTCAAAGAGCTGTATTGAGCACTTGTGTCGTAACGTCTTACTTCCAGACAGCTAGAAATTGAATCATAAGATTATGCCTCAGAACTGGAGCTGCATTGGTAAAAGGTGATTAGCTAGAAGGTGAGTACAATACTAGGGGCAGGGAGCTTAGGTTAAAAGTTCTATTCTAGCAGTGAAAAAACTGCTTTTGTGGTGCTTCAAAGAAGCACTCCAGCATAAAATGCCTACATATCAGAGCATAAGCTGTTACTGAAGAATAATGTAGAAGTTTAATGGGTGCCTTGTCTGTACTTCTTTTAGTTTATATGAAATGTCTAGGTTGCCTGCCATCTTGATTCCTTCTTCCTCTCTGATATGGTTTTCTTAATGCAGACTACATTTCCCATGATGCCAGAGTCTCATTACAATGCTTTTGCTCCTGTATAACAGCAGCCATTGATAGATCTGTTACATAGAGGTGATGTCCCCTTTATGCAAAATGGGAACTGGCAAATGAGGGTCAGGTAATATTTACAAGCAGCAGCAGAGTGGGTCACTAGAAGGAATTTTACTCTGGCTGTTGGCATCCTAGACCCACAATGAACACTGTGCTTGGTGCTTGGACATCGACAATGAGAAGACTGGTCTTGTAGCATATAGTCATCTTTTGTGGAAAGCAAGATCAATTTTTTAACATTCTGTCTTCCCATGGTCTGTAAGCATAGCATTGTCCAGTGGGTAATAGAAGGATGGTATAGTAAGCTTATTTGAGAGGGGGTAACGCTCTTTAAACTGTAAAAAAAAAACTCAGGTGGAGTGTGCCACGTCTAAAGTCCTCAGGAAAGGAGTAGGGCTGAAGTAAAGCAATTTCTGTAAGCCATTAAGGGAACAGTGGAGGGACGGTCGTGCCTTGTCATGCCATAGGCTGCAAATATGCAAATGGGCCTAATCATGATCCGTCACATAGGGATCAGTGTCCTCTCTAGAAAGGCATCAAAACTGGTAAACATATGTGGCGCCCCGCAACGAGTGCGTCACAAGGGAGTATTGCAGCCGCAATATTCTCTGACAAAGCAGTGAAATAGTTAACTCTGAGATCCAACCCAACATGCAACACCTAGAACAGGGGACCAATCATAGGTCCTAGGGGGTGGAGTGTTAGGGTAGTGTAGGAGAACACACAATAATCTAGACAGTTAGAACAAAGGGAGAACAAAGCTAGAACCTGACAAGAGCAGACTAGAACTTGGAGAGGAGCGGGGGCTCCGCACTCCGTGCGGGCCCCTGGGCCGTCACCGGTCGGGTGTCAGCACCTGAGGCCTTAACCACCGGGATTGGGCTTATCTACACGGGTTCCCAAAAGACTCCCGTGCCCACAACTTACAGCCGGTTCACTGGTACCGAAGCTGGCAGCAGTTCACCTCTGTCACGCGAACCAGCCCCGTGGAGGAGCAGCTTTATAGGAGCACCCCACCACCAGCCAGTTTCCAGTCGTCTAACCAGCGGTGTACCCACTGAGGGATACAAGGCTCCCCAAAGCATCCAGAACGTACATCATGGATAGGGCATTGAAGCAGCCTCCCCGTACCCGACCTGGTATTCCTGGGCGACGCTGGCAAAAAGAAGGAACTAAGTAGGTAGAATGGAGGAACACTGCGGATCTCTGAGGAACACTATCACTGCTGAGTCCACCCGGTCTACTACTCAACCACTGTATACCATGTACTGCCTGCTGGTTACAGTAAAGACCCGTTGCAGAGACTATCTGTGTCCGTGCTTCCTTATGAACTGTCCGTCATTAACAACAAGGTAACCGCAGCTGCCGCACAACATCTTGAGCAGCTCCAGCCCCCGGGGATCACCGCTCAGCCTGTGGGGAGCGTAACATCTTGCTGCTGTCCATCCCCCGGGGGTTCCGCAGCGTCGGTAACCCTTACCGAATCTACTCATAGGTGGCGTCACGAAGAAAAACAAATTAAAACCCCCTTTAATCTGTTCCCACTACGACGTCTTCAATTTTTGATCTGCACTACACCGGGCCCCACTACCGGCAGGCGCGGTCCACCCGTGACAAGGAAGGAGAAGAATCGCCTGTCTAAACCGGAGTCAGCCGGCCGCGGTGAGTCAGAAAATGGCGTCACGAACAGGATACGAGCAGGCCCGTTGCCCAACGGGTATGTTGTGCTTAAAATGGACTTTATTGTCTACAATTGGACTTTGTTCGTCCCTAAAAGAACTTTCCCGCCTTTACACCATTGGGTCAAGATGGCGCCCAAGATGGCGTTCCCGCCACAAGAAGCCGCCACGTGAAGCCCAGGAGTGAGTCAACCCCCCCCCTCATCGTGGGAGGGCTAAAGACGAAAGGCGCCAAACTCTTTGTCCGCCCTGATTGCTCGAATCAACCATGGGGGCGGACCCCAAAGACTTTTCCCACCATTGGACTACAAAAGCCCAGAGGAAATGGGAGTGTCAGAGACATACCGACAGACGGAGAAGACTTCTTCACCAGCTCAACCAGAACGTCTTACCGGTTGAACGGGTGTGGTTTCCCTCCAAGAAGAATGGCCAGCACGAGACTCCAAGACCTGATGCGGGAGGTCGAGGCGGAGGCCAGAGCAGCCATCAGCCAACCGGGTCCGGATCCTGCCCTTACCATAGACGGCAGTCCCGACTTCTGGCTAGAGGCTCTACAAGACCTCCGGGTGCGGTTACTAGAGACAGTGGAGTGGACGATCCGTAGCTGGAGCGCGACCCTAGGCAGACGACTACACCATGCGATGCAGCAGAGCCGACCGGGTACAGCTTCTCCAAGCCCAGACGACGTCACCAGCTTCTCGACCGCCTCACCCTCGCCTACCACCTGTCCTGCTCCGTCACCAGAGCCAATAGACTGCGTCATTCCGGTGGAGGCCGCAACTCGACCCGTTCCAGCGACCAATATCGCAACCGATCCCGTTCTTGAGCCGGAGCTCATGACACGCTCCATGGAAGAACTTGATCTCTACCAGGTTCCCACTGAGGAACCCGCGACATGTTTCACCACTACAGAGACAGTCGCCTGTTTTGTCCCCGTACCGGAGGCTTCCCTTGCCATTGCCGAGGCCTACCTGGTAACCGGGATTGAAACACCTTTACCTGCGGAAACAGATGACGAGGCAGGCAGCCTGGAAGCCCTGCAGGACGTCCCTACGGAAGGATCCGCAGCACCACCGCCCTGTTGTACGATGGAACAAGCTTCAACGTCTTTCATCATCGAGCAGCCTGATGTGGTCATCGAGGAAGAGGTCGGAGAGGATGACGACGAGACCCACAGCACCGCTGAGGATATCGACACCGGGTTCGCTTGGGGAGACAACAAGGAACTTCCTACCGGGCATACAGCTCGGGTACACTGGTCGGGTGCACTGCCGACACCTTCCCCTGTGCCGTTCCACCGGGTGCCGATACAGACAGCCCGCCAAGTTCAAGCTTCCCGCCAAATCACAAGCTCCGTTACTCATCTTTACACCCCGAGCCGTAACGACGGAGATGTACGCCAGAGACGACGAGAGGAGTGGCAAGCCAGAGAACGCGCCAACATGGAGCCCCGTGCCGAGGCTCGCCGCCAGCCGCCGCTGCCTGATGAACTCCGCCGTGAAGGTAGAATTTCCACCTTTAACTTAAATACCGGGTGGGGGTTCGCTTGGGAGGTGGGTTTGAATGAGGAGGTGTTTGTGGGGCGCCGGGACGTTGAGTCAAACTTGCCAAGAGGACATCCCGATCGCGACCTATACCGGGGCGATATAATCACCTACGAGCGCTACGCTTGTGCAGATGGGTGGTTCGCTATCCGGGTGCGCCATCACCCTCAGAGCCAGTGACTTTAAAACTTGAACTTCCTCAATGACTCTGTTCCCGTTAATCATTGACTGTGTGATCTTGCGGCTACAGCCTGGACTCTAGTTAAAGGACAGCCGACCGCACGCCGGGTCCGCACGAAGTGATTACCTGTTTCTTTGCTTATGTCACCAAAGCATACCTTTACCTGTTTTCTATTTTAATAAAAGTGTGTCATATATGTATAAAAATGCAAAAACCTCTGTAATGTGAGTAGTTTGACGCTTGGGGACAAGCTGATTTAACCAAGGGGGAGTGTGGCGCCCCGCAACGAGTGCGTCACAAGGGAGTATTGCAGCCGCAATATTCTCTGACAAAGCAGTGAAATAGTTAACTCTGAGATCCAACCCAACATGCAACACCTAGAACAGGGGACCAATCATAGGTCCTAGGGGGTGGAGTGTTAGGGTAGTGTAGGAGAACACACAATAATCTAGACAGTTAGAACAAAGGGAGAACAAAGCTAGAACCTGACAAGAGCAGACTAGAACTTGGAGAGGAGCGGGGGCTCCGCACTCCGTGCGGGCCCCTGGGCCGTCACCGGTCGGGTGTCAGCACCTGAGGCCTTAACCACCGGGATTGGGCTTATCTACACGGGTTCCCAAAAGACTCCCGTGCCCACAACTTACAGCCGGTTCACTGGTACCGAAGCTGGCAGCAGTTCACCTCTGTCACGCGAACCAGCCCCGTGGAGGAGCAGCTTTATAGGAGCACCCCACCACCAGCCAGTTTCCAGTCATCTAACCAGCGGTGTACCCACTGAGGGATACAAGGCTCCCCAAAGCATCCAGAACGTACATCATGGATAGGGCATTGAAGCAGCCTCCCCGTACCCGACCTGGTATTCCTGGGCGACGCTGGCAAAAAGAAGGAACTAAGTAGGTAGAATGGAGGAACACTGCGGATCTCTGAGGAACACTATCACTGCTGAGTCCACCCGGTCTACTACTCAACCACTGTATACCATGTACTGCCTGCTGGTTACAGTAAAGACCTGTTGCAGAGACTATCTGTGTCCGTGCTTCCTTATGAACTGTCCGTCATTAACAACAAGGTAACCGCAGCTGCCGCACAACATCTTGAGCAGCTCCAGCCCCCGGGGATCACCGCTCAGCCTGTGAGGAGCGTAACATCTTGCTGCTGTCCATCCCCCGGGGGTTCCGCAGCGTCGGTAACCCTTACCGAATCTACTCATAGGTGGCGTCACGAAGAAAAACAAATTAAAACCCCCTTTAATCTGTTCCCACTACGACGTCTTCAATTTTTGATCTGCACTACACCGGGCCCCACTACCGGCAGGCGCGGTCCACCCGTGACAAGGAAGGAGAAGAATCGCCTGTCTAAACCGGAGTCAGCCGGCCGCGGTGAGTCACATATGGGATGTTGTTCTCTATTGGGTCTCTGAAATTGTGCAATTTTTGCTGATAGGGAAATAGAAAAGTGCCTGTAGTCCCAGGCAATAAGACCCTCATACATAATAATTTTCATAGCCTTAGACTATATTCAGTAAAAAGAGTATGCATGTGTTTTAATCAATGAAATCTTATTTAAAAAAAAAAAAAGTTTAACTTGATGAATGAATTAGGAATTAAAAAGCATTTTTAAAATGAGAAGTCTGTTCCCATTGCTATCCTCAGAAAGTTAATTACATCTCTTTTTGGAAATCTTAAAAAGATGTTGCTTGGCAACAACCTGGACATAATGAGCATTCAGCATCAGGCCTCCAAAACAAAGTGGCAGTCTACTAATGCAGTTAATGAATATGTTAAAACTAATCACTGGAAACCATGCCAATAGATTCACCCTATACCAAGTGGTGGTACACAGTGCAATGTGAGGATTCTCCGTTATCGGTGCTGGGAGCGCATAGTCATATGATTGCAAGTATAAGATTTGCATACTTTGACACATTCTGACTAGACACGTCTGGCCTCAATAGACTTGCACTAAGCAAGGGGGCGCCTGAAATGCAAACTTTCAGTCACATACTGCCATGCGCTTACATGGCGCTGACATTGCTGGATGCTGCTGTGTATGTTTGTCTTTAAGAGCTGCATGGTTGATAGTTGTGAAGGTCCTGGCCTCTTGTGTTGTGCTCCAGAACTGCATTCACTATTAGGTTCAACTGCTAGTTGAGGGGTTAATGTGTGACTCACTTGAACTCCCCTCCCCCTAGCCTTTAAGTAGCCTCTCCTTCCACCAGGTGGTGCTGCTGATAGAGTTTCACTCTAGGTCTGGAAGCCGTGTTGTGCTGACCTGTGTGTTTGTGTTGCTGAAGTGCTTTCTGCTTAAGTTGCTGTATCCCCGTTCTGTGGAGGGAGGTGATGGGGGAATAGCGCAGGGCTGGTGGAGGAGTTTTAGGGAGAGGCTGGAGGCCCAAACCTTCTCACCTTTAGAGATACCTTTGGGATCAGGGCTATTCAGGGTTCCTAGACTAGGGTCAGAATAGTCTTCCCTGGTCACCCTGCCCATAACTGCCATTCCCTCATCAGCATTCTCACTACACCATGACACTACACCAGAGGTTCCTGCGAATGCACAGTATGCACACTGTGGGGATTCACAAGTCTTTAGTCACATACAGTATAGTGACAGGGTACAGTAACTTGTACCCTAGGGCCAGGGTATAACCTTTATTATATCAAGTGTGGAGCCCACTGGGACGGGATACTCGGTACCGGACCGGGGTACTGCTGGGGATATCACGGCGGTCTTGGTCTGGACCATGTCCCGGTTCCGCAATAAATGGGGGGATATTTACAGGGGAGTTTGTCATGACGCCACCAACGGGTTGTGGTCAGTGAGGAGACCACCGCTGCTGCAGAACCTCCGGGGATGATGTTTGGCAGCTGGAGATGTAATGGCTCTCCGCGGGTAGAGCTTGATTCCCCAGGGCAGTGGTAGTAATAGTCTATAGATAGTGCTATGGATATTGCAGGATAGGGGTAGTAGTAGAGATGATAGCTGCTTGTGAGGGAACGCAGGATTTGAGCACAAGGATCACACAAACTCACAGTTTTGAAGTTTTCCAAGTCTTTACTGCAGATGATGTTGTTAGCAGAGTACTGTCCACGGAGTCTGTAATGGGGCCTGGTTGCTCCCACCCTGTCCTGGTCCTCAGCTTCCCTCTCCTGCGCTGTGTGTGTGGCCCTGCTGCTGCTTAAGCTAGGCTGCTGGCCTGTCTCTCCTCACAGGTACCCCCTTTGCTAGGCAACTTGAGTCTTTCCTCTGTATTTCTGACCCTGCCATGTTGCTTCACTGAGGTACAGTGTAGATATATAACCTCCACTAGTCCGGTTTTTACTGGGCTGCGTGTGTCAGTCACAGTTTCGGAACCGGTATCCGGTCTGTGCGCTCCTCCGGGGCGAGTTATGAAGTAACTCAGTCTCCCAGATGTGTTCTCCTGTTTCTCTTACTCCTTCCCTCAGACCCTGGCTAGGCCTGGAAGTGGGTAGCAGGCTGTGGAGAGGCCTAAGGCAGCCCCTTTACACCACCAGTCTTTCTTCCTCAGTCTTCCCAGGAACTGAACTAACTCCAACTCACTAACTGTCACTGCTACTCTGAGGTAAACAACATTAGCTCCTCCCACCACTCTGCTCTTCCCCACTTCCTCTTGACATCAGAACATATAAGGTTGCTGCTTTAGATCCCCCTTCTGGCCAGGAGGCGCTAGTGTAGTGTTGTGTGGGGAGTTAACCCTTGTGATGTTACTGTGGCACATTAACCCCTGGGGTGCCACACAAGTTTAAAATAATTTTCCATATTGATTGTGTCGCTCATGTCCATGGTGCCATTAATCACCTTATCGTGGCATAGTATAGCAAGAGAGAGGTGACTGTGGGAGAATTAGCTGAAGTCCCCTTACCTCATTTTGTAATTAGTTTAAAAGTTTATAAACCTCTCCTGTGTGGTAACTCAATGAGGGAAAGGGAAAATATACCTTTTATATAAATATCAATTGTAATATTAATTATCTTAATAACATTATTTACTCAAAGATGTATTATTATTGAAGGTAAGGTGCAATTTTGGACATACATTTATACTGATT
The DNA here is from genome assembly GCA_033576535.1 of Allobates femoralis. NCBI lineage: Eukaryota > Metazoa > Chordata > Amphibia > Anura > Aromobatidae > Allobates > Allobates femoralis. The sequence continues at coordinate 44,463,758 of JARQOC010000007.1, forward strand.
GAGAATGTATCCCCGTCTTATAAGTTTTAAATAATAAACTTGACCTAATTTTATTTTTACAAAACCAAAAGGTATTATTTTAAACACAGACGCAAGTGCACCTCAATAAATTAGAATATCATCAAAAAGATAATTAAGTTCAGTAATTCAATACAAAAAGTGAAACACATATATTATATAGTCATTACAAACAGAGTGATCTATTTCAAATGTTTATTTATGTTAATGTTGATGATATGTCTTACAGCCAATGAAAACCAAAAAGTTTCCCAGAAATCCCAGAAAATTAGAATAATTAGCACAAAACATCTGCAAAAGTTTACTAAGTGTTTAAAATGGTCCCTTAGTCTGCTTCAGTTGCCTACACAATCATGTGGAAGACTGCTTACTTCACACATGTCCAGAAGGCAGTCATTGACAAACTCCACAAGGAGGGTAAGCCCACAAAAGGTCATTGCTAAAGAGGCTGGCTGTTCAGAGTGCATATTAATAGAAAGTTGAGTGAAAGGAAATATTGTGGTAGAAATAGGTGCACAAGCAATGGGGATAACCGCAGACTTGAAAGGATTGTTCAGAAAAGCCATTTGAAAATTTGGGGGAGATACACAAGGAGTGGGCTGCTGCTGGAGTCAGTGCTTCAACAGCCACCACACCAGGCTGCTGCTGTATACAGCCCTGGGGCTGCTGCTGTATACACCCCTGGGGCTGCTGCTGTATACACCCCTGGGGCTGCTGCTGTATACACCCCTGGGGCTGCTGCTGTATACACCCCTGGGGCTGCTTCTGTATACAACCCTGGGGCTGCTGCTGTATACACCACTGGGGCTGCTGTATACTACCTAAGGGCTGCTGTATATACCTCTGGGGCTGCTGTATACACCACTAGGGCTGCTGTATATACCACTGGGGCTGCTGTATACACCACTAGGGCTGCTGTATATACCTCTGGGGCTGTATATACCTCTGGGGCTGCTGTATACTACCTCTGGGGCTGCTGTATACTACCACTGGGGCTGCTGTATACTACCACTGGGGCTGCTGTATACTACCACTGGGGCTGTATATATCTCTGGGGCTGTATATACCTCTGGGGCTGCTGTATACTACCACTGGGGCTGCTGTATACACCTCTGGGGCTGCTGTATACACCTCTGGGGCTGCTGTATACTAACCACTGGGGCTGCTGCTGTATATACCACTGGGGCTGCTGCTGTATACTACCACTGGGGCTGCTGTATATACCTTTTGGGCTGCTGTATACCACACTGCTAGGGGCTGTATACCTGTGCTGGGGTCCTCCCTCGGCTTATACACGAGTCAATAGGTTTTCCCAGGTTTTGGGGGCAAAAGTAGGGGGTCGGCTTATACACGGGTCGGCTTATACACAAGTATATACGGTACTTTTCATTAGGCCAACATTTATGAATTAAAAATCATTTTTTCTGTTGGTTTTATACAATATTCTGACTTTCTGAGATAATGAATTTTGGGTTTTCATTGCCTGTAAGCCAGAATCATCAAAATGTACAGACAAACACTTGAAATAGATCACTCTGTTTGTAATGACTTTATATAATTTATGCATTTCACTTTATGTATTGAATTACTGCAAAAAATTATCTTTTTGATGATATTCTAATGTATTGAGATTCACTTGTAAATGTGTTTAAAAATTGCAGGATTTATCAAATCAATGTCAGTAGCCTCATATGGGACTTCTTTGTATGCCACATATAGTACTCAAGTAGAAAAAAGATGGCGTGCACATTAAGGCTTTTTTTCACAGGCAGAGGTGCTAATTGAGGGGTCCGGAATAATTCACGCTGTATACTGTGAATAAATTATACAATTGCACACTTAGTTTTTGATGCAAAAAAGTGATTTTTATTTAGGGGCAACCCAGATTTCAACGCGTTTCAGTCCAATTTGAACCTTGATCACGACACTTGCCTCTGATAAATTGTCTCCTTTAGAAGTGGGGGTGTGTTTGGCCCCATATACTTCTTCTGAATCTGTTTGTAGAAAGGTACAGGGGATCCTTAGATCAATAGGGATTGGTGGAAAGCCTTATTTCAATAGGTCCCGGGTCCGGGAGTTTTTTCCATGTGTATTGATCCAAGGATCCTCTGTACGCGTTGACATCTGTGTTGCTGTTAAATAAAAATCATTTTTGTGCATCAAAAACGAAAGGCCACGTTACACAGATATCTGTTCAGATATTGGTCACAGATCTCTGGTTGCAGTGAAATCATGGACACATTGTTCCATTTTGTGGCCATGTACAAGTGTAACAATATGTCCATGATTTCACTGCAACCAGAGATCTGTGACCAATATCTGAACAGATATCTGTGTGTGTAACGTGGCCTTCAGAGTGTGCAATTTTATAACTTACTATAGTACTCTGTCTGAAAACACATGATGTAATAAGCTCTATGTTGTGTTATGAAAGCGATGAGTAGAGCGATCATTTGCAAGATGCTAATAGCATTAAAAACCTTGTGCAAAGTGCTGAAAGTTTACTGGAAGCAGCAGGTATATCAGGTCCTGGAGCCAGTTTGCTGTCAATCACGGTCTGAGTATACTTCTAGTATGGTTCCAAAACCACTTAGTTTAAATTTAAGTTCTGGTTCAATGCTTCAGCGCTCTCAGACAAACACCACATTTATCATATGGTAGAGGTATTGTATCAATGTGATCCAATCATCCAATATGGCCATGAGCATACCGAGTCAGCCACATCCATATTTTGTGGATGCAACTGGCTCGAGTTTTAGTAGGGCCATCTGAACCTAGCATAAATCTGACTAACACAGCATCATTAAATAGGGTATCATCAAGCTTTGAATCCTGCCAAGCTGATTTTACACTTTTCCAAGCCAACCTTTAGCCAAATAGCCATTAATGATAGTTTTTTTCAAGAATGGAGAATGAATGAAAAGCTGTAGTTATTATTACCCAATCTTCCTCTTTTCTTGAACAACTCTAGTAGGGGTGTTGCGGCAGCTGTATGATATGTATTTATAGATTCTCACAACTACATGAAGTGAGCCTTTTTTTTCCAGTTGGGTTTTTGTTTGTCTATCTCGGATAACACCCTATTTGCACTCTTTTGTTTCTCAAGTCTCTCTCAAGTTTATTAACGATAGGTTGGCTATTATGTGTAATTTATGTTTATTGAAAAAGAACAAATTACGCCATTACAAGTGTGACACAATCAAAATTAAACAAAAGTATTTTATCATATATACGAATTTGCTAATAAGTCTGTGTGGCGCCCCTGCGTACAGGTGGCCACAGAAGGGTACTGCAGCCAGGCAGTAAGGACATGGTAAACACTACACCCTCACAGCCCACATCCCCACGCATAGAGAGGGTTCACATCCAGCTCTGAGGTCGGAGACTATATGAGACCAGAAGGAGTGGTGGATGAGGAGTGGGTTGGGCACACCAGAAGGTCAGGTGACTGACAGTATATAGAGAGGGGGAGGAGTGAAGGAAGTTAGTAAGCCATGGTGCTGAGCAGCAAAGACAAGGAGAAGCTGAGCTGAGCTGAGACAGAAAGACACATGCTGCCTGGAAGTGCCTAAGCTGAGGAGCGCTGACCCGTACTGAGCCAATGCGAGCCAGATGGGGGGGAAAAGCCCATCCAAGATGCTGAAACCACCAGGAGTGTGATAGACAGAGAAGGGACGGTGTAACCCGTGCCCTGGACAGCAGCAGAAGCTACTAACAGCAGGTGGAGAAGCCCTCCTAGATATCTGAAGGAAGCAGAGGAAGGAGCCTGGCAGAGCCTCACGCTGGAGGACTGTTGCAGACTGGGCTAGAGCAGAGTGTCGGCTCTGAAGGGGACCGACGATTCACCCGGTATCCCCAGATTCACCGACGGGGAGCTTTAGTTTCAAGCTGAAGTTCCTAACCCAAAGAACAGGCAGCTCAGTGACACACTAGGACTCACAGAAGCCCGAGTCACCGCTATACTGTTCAGCGTCCGCATACACCCGTGTAAGACGGAGAAAGAGAGTATTAGCCCGGAAAGGCACACTTAAAGACTGTGTGAGGGGTCACAAGGAGAGAGGAGCCTGGCTGCAGGAGAGAAGGGAACCCGGAAAGGGAGAATGCAACTGAATGTTAAGAACTGTGTAACAACTAACTTGTAAGCTGACTGAAGGAACTAAGTAAAGCTTTGGAAACCCTGCATTGTCTCCTGCCTGCTTCCATCTGCAGACCCTTTCCCCCCATACAGGCTTGCACCAGGAAGATCTCAACCTGCAGAGCTACAGCCTGTCAGCACCAACGCTGAGGAGAGATCCCTGCAGCTGCAAAGTAAGTGTGCTCCACTACACCAAATAGACTTTAACTCCTTACTGCCCCGGGGGATACAGTTCTCCCCACTAGAACTATACCATCCCCGCTGCCATTCCATCACCCCCGGAGGTTCTGCAGCAGCGGCGGCCTCAACACTGGCCGCACCAAGTGGGTGGCGTCACCCGTGACAATCTCCCTTGTAAATAATCCCCCTTTTATTGTGCTGAGCCAGGGACACGGTCCGGACCAGGCCACCAGTGACATCCCCAGCAGCAGACAGGTCCGGTACCGAGTACCCCACGTCCCTTGGGGCTCCACATCTGCATATGCCTTAGCATGTCATTCAAATGGTCTAGAAAAAGAAAAAATAATTATACTGTTATAATTGTATGGTGGGTAGTCCCAAAAAGGGAAACTTTTTTCCATGTTAACTTAAAGAAACAACACTGCGTGGCCTAATAAAACATTAACATAAACTATTAGTCTGATATGGTAATCTCTCCACGATTCAGGCCTCAAAATTTCAGTCTACTTATCATAAACAGGGACCCAAAAGAAGGCCATAATTATGTAACCAAAAACGAAGACATTCTTCAACAAGTAAGGAAACAGAACATAGAAAAAGAAGTAATTAGGAGAAAGAAAGAGAGAGGGGGAGGAGGGGGGGGAAGAAAAACAGAGAAAAAAAGGGGGGTAAGAGGGGAAGGGAGGGCTGGTGGCTGGTGTCTCCGTTAATCCTAAACCCTCCATCACCAGTTAAAATAATTCTAAACCGGAGGGGAGGTGAGGCCGGACCCCAAAGGGACCTCCCTGTATGGGGTTGAAAAATCCGGGGAATCCAGAATCCAGGAATAGAATCTACTGACCCCCATATTTTCAGAAATATTTCCTTATGACCTCTGATTTCAGCAGTGAGATCCTCCATTTTATATATCTTGTTCATTTATATCAACAAGTCAGTCAGTCTTGGGCACTGTCGAGATTTCCAAAATCTAGGTATGACCATGCAAGCTGCCATTAAGCAGAACCTGAGTATATCCTTTTTTTGGGAAGTAATTGAGTCAGGGAGTATCATCAGAAGAGCAACTGATGGAGTAGCACTTACTCTACTTCCTGATATTTTACTATACATGTCAAAAGCAGAGTTCCAAAAAGGTTGGATTCCCTCACAGTTCCACCAGATGTGCATCATTGTACCCCTTTCCTTGACACACCTCTAACACATATCAGACATGGAAGGAAAGCTGTATATAAGCTTGCCAGGCACAGGTACCACCGAGAAAGATTTTTAAAACTCTTCTCATGGGCTGTGCAAGCAATCAACACTTTATGAGTCATAGTACAAGCTTTGAACCATTCCTCCTCAGGAACAACAAAATCAAGGTCCTCTTCCTATATCTTCATGTAATTAAGATTGCCACCCTCTCCTCTCCGGCACAGCATCGAATATAAAACAGACACATTGTGTCCAGGGGGATCATTTACCATAAAATGTTTCTTGAATCGAGAAAGCAAGCTGGTATGTCCGTATCGGACCCCTGACCTCTCCCAAAAGGAGCCCAAATGGGAAAGTGCCATCCAAGAGGTACGCCTCTCCTCTTCACTGTGATGGAATGACGCCCTAGGGTCTCCCCCTCCAGAACCTTTTAAATTCAGGTATCATCTGATCTCTTCCAACCCAAAAATCTCAAAGCTACCCTAGTGGGGAAGAAGTCAGGATTATAAAAGAGTGGTGACAGTGGATTCCACCCCGAAAACAAGCGGGCCCAACCTATTCTCCGTGTCCCACACCCTCAAGGCTATTCCGCCTAAGTTCAATTCACACCTCAACTGTCGACTGGACTCAAGGAATGAGTTTTAATGGGACCTCTGAACCCAACTGTTCAATCTCCACCCACTGAAGATGAAAATGCCAATCCAGTAATCTGGTTAGAATAGTTTATCTGTAGTATCCCCAAAAATCAGGAAGTCCCACTCCACCATCACACTTATGTCTACAGAGAATCTGATAACTAATTCTGGGTTTGTGGTTTCCCCAAACAAATCTCAATATAGCCGACCTCAGACTAGAGAAAAATGAACGGGGACCATGTATTGGGATCGCCTGAAAAAGGAAGAGTAAATGAGGCAACACGTCCATCTTAAGAGCGTTTATTCACCCAAACCAGGAAAGACCTCTCTTATCGTAATTCTTAAGGTCCTTGATTGTTTTTTCAAGGATGGGTAGATAATTAATAGCATAGAGCCTACTCGGGTCCAACGGGACCAGAACCGCCAGATATTTCAAATAGTCCTGTTTCCACTTAAAGGGGAAATATTCTCTCAAATGAAGCACCTCCGGTTCAGGCAGGGACACGTTTAGAGCCTCTTTCTTGGCGAAGTTAACTTTAAAGTTACTTAACTTACTAAATTGATCAAATTCTTTAATGAGAGATGGGAAACATATTCTGGGTTGAGTGACCATCAAGAGCAGATGATCAGCAAATAACGCTGCCTTGCACTGACTCCGATTTATCTCAATGCCATGCATACTCAGATTATTCCGAATGGCCACGGCCAAGTGCTCCATGATGATTACATATAATAGAGGAGACAGGGGCACCCCTGTCGTGTTTCATTACGAATAGGGAAAGGCGAGGACAATATCCTGTTCATACGCACCAGGGCCGTAGTCAGCACCCGGCGTACCCGGGCAAGTGCCGGGGCCCTGACCTAACAGAGGGGCCCACCGCTGACCACACAAATACCATCACGCTGCAATAATTATTTTCCCCTTCCATTCGCTCTCTGCGAGGTTCCGTGACAGTCCCTGTCACGTTGCCAAGGCCGCGGTCGGGTATCCAAGGGGCGTGCCAGCACGCACCACTCCCCCAGCAGCACGCACATCCAACCTGGAGGAAGTGGCTCTTACCCTCCTCTCCCCCCTCTCTGCTCCTCCCAGCCTCTTCCTGGTCATGTGGCCCTAATGATCAGGAGAGTGGATGGGTTGCCATAGTTACAGGATGCCGCTCTCCCCGCAGCGGAAGTGCGGTGTCTGGAAATGGCGGCCGGCAGGGATCAGGCCAGGTTCCTGAGTTACAGACTCTGGGTCTTCTTCCTTCTGTTCTCCCAGGTCTGGGGCCGCCAGGAGGAGTTCAGCCCCGGACACTCCCTGCCTGTGTGGGCTGCCGTAGCTGAACACAGGTACCGGCAGTGAGAACTGGAATGTATGTGTCCTGTACGGGGCTGCAAGTGGTGGTGATGGCAGAGAGGGGCCTGGCTGCAGTGGTTGACAGTGATGGCCGGGGGGCTGCAGGTGGTGGTGATGGAGGGGGGAAAGCGGTTGCGGGGAGTGGTGATGGCAGAGAGGGGTCTGGCTGCAGGGGTTGACAGTGATGGCCGGGGGGCTGCAGGTGGTGGTGATGGAGGGGGGGGAGCGGGTGGTGGTGATGGCAGAAAGGGGTCTGGCTGCAGGGGTTGACAGTGATGGCCGGGGGGCTATAGGTGGTGGTGATGGCCAGGGGAGACAGTGTACAGGGAAGGAGACAGCATAGAGGGGGGTGACACAGCGTACAGGGGGGGAGACTGCGTACAGGGAAGGTAACAGCATACAGGGGGGGAGACCGCGTACAGGGAAGGAGACCGCGTACAGGGGAGGAGACAGCGTACCGGATAGGATATAGCGTACCGAATAGGATACAGCGTACCGGGGAGGAGACAGCATACAGGGGAGGAGACAGCATACAGGGGAGGAGACAGCATTCAGGGGAGGAGACAGCATACAGGGGAGGAGACAGCGTACAGGGGAGGAGACAGCGTACAGGGGAGGAGACAGCGTACAGGGAGGAGACAGCGTACAGGGAAGGAGACAGCGTACCGGATAGGATACAGCGTACCGGATAGGATACAGCGTACCGGATAGGATACAGCGTACCGGGGAGGAGACAGCATACAGGGGAGGAGACAGCATACAGGGGAGGAGACAGCATACAGGGGAGGAGACAGCATACAGGGAGGAGACAGTGTACAGGGGAGGAGACAGCGTACAGGGAAGGAGACAGCGTACCGGATAGGATACAGCGTAACGGATAGGATACAGCGTACCGGATAGGATACAGCGTACAGGGGAGGAGACAGCATACATGGGAGGAGACAGCATACATGGGAGGAGACAGCGTACAGGGGAGGAGACAGCGTACAGGGAAGGAGACAGCGTACAGGGAAGGAGACAGCGTACAGGGAAGGAGACAGCATACAGGGAAGGAAACAAGCGGTGTCAGAGATTTGGAGCGCTAAAGAAACCACGGGTTGGTGATTAAATTACCAATAATTTATTGCACGAACAGCAGGGGTCCAGTATGCCACAACGCGTTTCGACGCACAGATGCGTCTTTCTCACTTGCCTGTCACCCCTGTATGCTGTCTCCCCCCTGTATGCTGTCTCCTTCCCTGTAATTAAAAGAAAAAACAGATATTGCGCCACACTGCAACTGGAGGAACTTAATACACGGTTTTTACTATGTTTGCACTAACTTTACTGGTTGTGCAACACCCGCAGAACCAGACTGATGGTCACTTGAGAAAGACGCATCTGTGTGTCGAAACGCGTTGTGGCATACTGGACCCCTGCTGTTCGTGCAATAAATTATTGGTAATTTAATCACCAACCCGTGGTTTCTTTAGCGCTCCAAACCTCTGACACCGCTTGTTTTCTATCTGCTAATCTCTTTCTCCCTTGTTGGGAGTGTGGTGTGTGAGCTGCTCTAAGATCCACAGTACCTGGCAGTACATCATAAAGACCCACCCTTGAATGATCAACTGATACACAGTGTGGAGCTGGGACGGAAGCCAGTTGCAGCGAGTCTGCTTCTTCGGTGGAGGAGTGAAGGAGCCCACCTCCATCTCCAGAGGAACTAAGGAGCCGACCACCAGGCCTGGAGTATCAGAGGAGGAGGGAATGTTGGCCCCTGTCACTACAGTGACCCACATTAAGCCATCAGTCTGGTTCTGCGGGGTGTTGCACAACCAGTAAAGGTTAGTGCAAACATAGTAAAACCGTGTATTAAGTTCCTCCAGTTGCAGTGTGGCGCAATATCTGTTTTTTCTTTTAATTACAGGGAAGGAGACAGCATACAGGGGGGAGACAGCATACAGGGGGTGACAGGCACTGAAAGGGAAGAGCCAGCGCACAGTGTTGTAGAGAGATAGCATGAGAGGGATTATATTTATGGGGTTATACATATAGATATATAATACAGTCCGCCGCCATCATATTATATATATATATAAATATATATAGAAAGTATGTGTTAAAGGGGGCCCACTGAGACTCTATCGCCCGGGGCCCACAAAAATCTGGAGCCGGCCCTGATACGCACCCTTGCAGAATGATTGCCATATAAAGAAAGAACCCAAGCAACAAAACGGGGGCCCAACTCAATCTGTCCAAGAGAAGCCTTCATAAAACCCCAATCAAAGGCCTTCTCCGCGTCTACTAATAAGAGGCACAAGGGCTTACCCTCAGTTCTCACTTTTACCATAAGTAACAACACCTTATTAGTGTTATCCTTAGCCTCCCTTCCTCTAATAAATCCTGCCTGATCGTTATGAATAAGGCCCAGAAGGAGGGGCGCCAATCCATTGGCGAGGGCTTTGGCAAACAATTTGATATCAATATTAATCAATGAAATAGGTCTATAATTAGCCACCTTCATGGCGTCTCTTCCAGACTTAGTGATAACACTAATATGCCCTTCCAGTGATTGCGCAACCCATGGGGATCTAAGGGAGACAGCAGAGAAGACCCTCGACAAAAAGGGCGTCAACTGCTCACCAAAGATCTTATAAAATTTAGGTGTAAATCTGTCCGATCCCGGGCATTTGCCTGTCCAAGAATCTTTAATTATAGCCCATATCTCCTCCTCAGAAAAGACTCCATCTAATAACCCATATCACCCTCAGGGATCGCGGGCAGAGCTGTATCTTCAATATACTTTTTAAGTTGACACTCAATGGCCTCAGGGGGCAAGTCCGTATAATGACCCTTGATATTATACAGCTTCTCGTAAAAATCCCTGAAGACGTTTGAAATACCGGTGGGATGTTGTGTGATCGAACTATTTGGGCGTTTAATTTGGGGAATACTGTATGTCCCAGGTTACCTCTAGAGTGCAACATCCTAGCAAAGGGCCTCCCACATCTGTCACCATGTTCGTACATGAACCGGAGGAACCCCATTCTCTGTTTAAGGAATTGCTGGTCCAGTATCGTTTTTAGTTCTTCCCTAGTTTTAATGAGTTCAGCTAAAGTTTTCCTGGGAAACCAAACTCTTGTGAGACCTCTCCAAGGAGCAGATCAGGGGCAACAAGGAACTTATTCTCTCACCCCTCTCACTCCTCAGGCACGCCCCGTGTTTAATTAATGTTCCTCGTATAACACATTTTATAGCCTCCTACTGGGTCGGCAAGGCTATTGAGTCCGATGAATGGACCTCTAAAAAACCCCTGATCATGTCTCGCACATCATCTAAATACATATGGTCCATCAGTAGGTTGTCATTAAGTCTCCATGACCACAGCCTAGCTGCTCCACCAGGCAGAGTAATCTGTAGGAACACTGGGGCATGGTCCGATAGAGTGATAAGGCCTATAGAGGACCTAGCCTTCCAAGGCAACACATGTTGACTGACCAGAAATCTGTCTATCCTACTATAGGATGAATGAACAAAGGAGAAATAAGAATAGTTATTCAGAAGGGTGGAGAACCCGCCAAACATCAACTAGGTGCAATTTCTGAGCTGCACGATGAAGAGCTTTGATTTTCCGAGATGAAAAAGGTTGCCTTCCCGAGGAGGTGTCGAGGGCCGGGTTAAGAGCAAAATTAAAATCACCTCCTATCACCACTAAGCAAAATCAGCCAGAGAGGAGAGGAGTGACAAATACTTAGAAATAGGATCATGGTTCGGAAGGTACAAATTAACTATGGTAAGCACCTTCAGGAAGATAAATCTACCTTCTGGATCTATTACTGTACCCAAGACTGAGTGAGACACTTATGAAGCCCTATCGAAATCCCTTTAGATTTCCCTTCTGGGTTAGGGCAATGTACCTGTGGCGCCCGTGAGGACCGGTCGCCATTAGATGGCGCAGCAGCTGGGATCGGTGAATCACTCACCCCCACACACATACCCAACACATCCCCCGATCCCAAGTCTAAGTTACTTTATGTCTAGCAACGGAATAGAGGGAAGAGCCAGGTGGAAGGTGGAACGTTAGGACAGAACCCAGTAAGGGGTGGGAACACGACAATAAAACCAGACAACAACAGAGACAAAAGAGAGGAGTAGGAAGAGTTGAGACCTGTCAGCCAAGTAGTCAGAGAAACCAGACTAAGGGCCCTTTCACATCAGCGTTTTTTTAAATTCGCGGCAGATGCGGTGAAAAAACCCATCTGCCGCGTTTAACGCATAACCGCGACACTTGCGGCAAGCCCCATGCAATGTCTATGGGGCTTGCGGTAAGGGTGCGGCAGGTGCGGCAAGTGCGCGAAAAAAAACGCTGCTGACTGCGGTTGTTTTCGCGGCTGCACATGCCGCAAGTGCCGAAACCGCACTTGCCGCACCTGCCGCACCCTTACCGCAAGCCCCATAGACATTGCATGGGGCTTGCCGCAAGTGTGCCGCAAGTGTCGCGGTTATGCGGTAATCGCGGCAGATGCGGTTTATTCACCGCATCTGCCGCGATTTGAAAAAAACCGCTGATGTGAAAGGGCCCTAAGAAAACCCGGACGCGGCGCCTGTGCCATCGTATGGCTATTCCGTGTCTCCTGGTAAAGCTCAGAACTGTGTAAGACTCTGATTGTGCGCCTGAGAGGTGGCTGACTGAGATTGCAAGCTGGCAGTAGCAGGTTGCCTGAGGGTACTGAGAACTTTACACTTCACCTACACTTTCTACACGGTTGCCCTGGGGACCAGCCCTACCCGTAGAGGGTGCAACATCTATGCTGCAAACACCCATCTTCCCCAGAGGTCCCGACTGCAGCGGTGGCTATCTATGGCCGCAAACTACGGGTGGCATCACAATTTATTTTATCAAAACCTGTTTTTCCCCCTTTTATTGATTCGCCCAGGACCACTGAGCAGGGTCACGACACCGTTACATCCTGCAGCCCCAGACGACAACGAGAGGGCCCGCTTCCGAGTACCCCACGGCCCCGATGAGCGACTCACACCCACGTCGTGAAGTATCTATTCTTAATGACTGGAATATGGTCTGTTTTAAAGTGGGTCTCCTGCAATAGCAAAATGTGTTCTTTTTGAGCATGCATATTAGATAATACTGGCTTCCTTTTCCGTGGCATGTTGAACCCACGGATATTCAAGGATCCCCACTTGACCTCCACCATCCTTTAGGTTGAGTTCGGATCTACAGAGCGAGAGGAAAAAAAAGGGGGGGTTGGGAGAAAAGGAAGGAAGGATACAAAAGGGAAAGAAGAAGAGTTAAAGAAAACAGGGTTAACAGAGACAGTAAAGAGAAAGGGAAGAAATAGTTTAAAGTGACCCTATACCCAGAAGCCAACCCCACATCCCCTTCATACCTATCCATGCAGCTTGTGAAGCTGCTGCCATCGATCCCTGTATCTTGCAAAACCGCTGGGGCATTCTTCATAAATCATACTTTTATAATCGCATTTCTGGGCGTTTCACTGAAATTTTAAAGCCGCAGCAGGCGGGCTTGTGTGCCGCTCTCCCCCTCCTTCTCCGTAATTCTGCACGCCCATGGCTGCGTGCATAAACAACAGAGAGGCGGCTCGCCTCATAGTATGGGCATTGAAACCGGTATGACGCGAATTACGTCATATCGGCTTCACCGCCCATACTATGAGGCGAGCCGCCTCTCTGTTGTTTAGCACGCCCATCGCTGCGTGCAGAATTACGGACAGGGAGGGGGAGAGCGGCACACAAGCCCGCCTGCTGCGGTTTAAAATTTCAGTGAAACGCCCAGAAATGCGATTATAAAAGTATGATTTATGAAGAATGCCCCAGCGGTTTTGCAAGATACAGGGATCGATGGCAGCAGCTTCACAAGCTGCATGGATAGGTATGAAGGGGATGTGGGGTTGGCTTCTGGGTTTAGGGTCACTTTAAGAAAGAAACAGATAGGACTCAGGGAAAGTACCGAGTCCAAGGGGAAAATCGTAGAAATGGGGTTTCAAGAAAACAGTCGACGTCCAAGACAGCGACAAACCCAAGCAGAAGATAGGCCCTCCACATAGAAGCCTCCCTACCTGGGCACATAAAATTCTAGAGTAATCAACAAACTAAACAGCCCTTATGGTACCTTTACACGCAGCCTGACGATGTTGTACCTTCGCTGCCCTCTCGGTTTTGACTCTGACCTTTGCCTGGATTTTCGACTCTGTTACCGCCTGACGATTTTGTACCTTCGCTGCCCTCTCGGTTTTGACTCGGATTCCTGACTACGTTCTTCGGTTCCTGATTTTTCCCTTCCTAGACGACCTCCCTGCTCTGCTGCTCTCATAGGTAGCTACCTCCTGGGCTCCGCTGTAATTCCAGATCCCTGTATAGGGGTTAAGGGCCTCGGGGTTTCTCAGGGTGCTGCCTTACCAGCAGCTCAGCCTCACAGCGGATGGTCGTCACAGATATAAAGCAAAACTATATCAATAGGAAAAGAGGAACTGGCTCGCGACAGCAATGGCATCTGTGGCTTATTAATAAAGACAGTCAGACAAATTTCAAGGGTCGCACAGTGTATTCCCCCGAAACTTAGGTAACCCATGAGTGGTCCCAAATCTCTGCCCACCCTCCCCTGTGCCTGGGCCAATCAATCAATGTTCAAGGGAGCAAACTTGGCTAGAGCTAAAAGAGTGAGAAAAGACGGAAAAAAATAGGAATCGCAGAGAAAGTGTTCAGATCAAGTAAGGGACGGATGTCTCCTCCCTCCTTCATTCATTCTGGTGAGACGGCCTAGAGCCGTCCCTGAGGGGCCCTCCCAGATGCTCAGAGGGAAGACTGGCCATTCTTCAATGGTCACCATAGGGAGGTCCAGCGCAGCTAGGAAGTTAGGGACTTCAGCCAGTGACTGAAGCACATGCAGACATCCTCCGTGTCTAACCTGAAGACGAAAAGGAAATCATTGTCCCGCAACAAGTCCAGAAAGGGACGCAGAGCTTTTCTTCTTAGTAGGGTGAGGCGGGACAGAGCTGGTAGAACTTGGATATTAACCCCTTGAAACTTGGTCACAGTCCCATATTTAATCTTGCTCATGTTGGCATCCTTAATAGTGTATCTATGTAACAGACAGATGACATCTCTTGGTCAGTCAGGATCGTTAGATCTGGGGCCTAAGGCCCTATGGGCCCTATTGAGTTCGACTTCTCTGTGGGGCTGCTCTCCCAAGATCCCATTGAAGATGGACTGGAGGGTCAGAGGGAGGTCTCTGGATTCGACTGATTCAGGGATGCCATGGAGTCTAATATTTTTTCTCCTGCCATAGTTCTCAGCATCACCCATGGCTATGATCAGATACTGGAGCTGTTGGGACTGTTCTCTATAATCTGCTGTTGGGCATTGTATTTCTCCTCCAGGACCCTGATTCTGGCTGAGTGTTCTTGTCCCTGAAGTGGTCTTG